>JAIPMN010038153.1:0-21412 GCA_020650975.1 Apostichopus californicus
TATGTGCCGTTACCATGGTAATGCTGTCATGAGACACTTTGAATTGCAAAAAATGATATATCTCTGTCACTGACCAACATAAAAACACAATGTAAGTGTCTAGGTAGATAACTTTAAAGCTGCTAGTGTGATTGCATTTAATATCTTGATCAATCTTGATGAATATTGGAATTTGACAGTTGACAGTTACTTCATTCATCGTCATCGGTATCATCTTCCTCGTCATCATCAACCATATCCGCTTGTATATTGTAGTAGTCATCGCCTGCATCATCTTCTACATTAACCTCCCCCGATACCAAATCCACCAGTTCCTCTGGAAGCATTTCATGTTCAGTCCATTGATATTCTAATTTGTCTCCTTGTAGAACCCATCCATGACCATTGTCAGGCTTTTGCAATTCTGGATATGCCAAATCAGCTTGGTTCCAGACAAGAGCCTGATAGTTAGCACGTACAATGTGCATCTTCAATGAGGATCTGCAGGGTGGAAGCAAACTTAGGTCGATGCTACTCTCGCTGGACAGTAGCTGATCCTTTGGTGTGTAGCAGGGGCGTATCCAGGATTTTACAACCCGGGGGGCGCGAATTATTATCTAAGCGGAGCGCCACCATCGGTTGGCGCGCAGCGTACAAGAAAATTTCTGGTTTTGACACCCCCCAGATCACCGGAAATGGCACATCTCGGGCTTGAAAATGACGAACTAGATGTTCACTATTGCCTGAGTAACCAAGTATTTTCCCAATAGTTTTTTTCTCCATCCGTAACCTTTTTGAAGATTGTCACCAGTCACATATCATGTTCGACCTTATCGCATCTCCTGTGGATCATTGCTTTTGTAGGTGATTCTACGTCGTGGCCCACAATACCCGTCAGCCCCACTTTTCAAGGTTTTAAGCCCATTATTCGTTCAGAATTTGAAAATTCACACTTCTCGTGAAATCAATTCACTTCAAAACATACCCATAATGTTGCACAAAATTTCATCTATGGACAGCCAATACAGAAAAACCTCCATGTTTAGGAACGTTTGTCAGGAAAATTTGAAAATTTAGACACAGTTAACATATTGGTGCATGGGCGCAGATCAGTCTTGGATAATGGTGGGGACGTGTGTCTGTTCTCTGATACTATCTAAGCGGAGCGCGACCATGGGTTCGCGCGTAGCGTACAAGAAATTTTTGGCAAATACTCCTCCCAGATCGCCGGAAACAACATTTCCCAGACCCAATGATGCTCCCATACCTCCTTAAGTTTTAGATCTCGTGGCTTAGAAATTTAGTTTGGGGAAATGCATGGGCGTCTGCAGAAAAAAATCCGGGTAAAAAATAATCCAAGTAGACTTTTGTATACGATGGGTCTGGTTTTGTAACTCATCGGGAAGCGATTAGAGGGTTGTGCGTAGGGTTATGGGGCGCGCATTTTCATGCAGATGGGAACAATCTCAAGAAGTGATGGGTGCGTCCGCCCCCCCTCCCCCGCCGGCAATGATACGCCTTTGGATCCACTATATGATATTCACAGGAAATGTGCTCAATTCTCAAATTGCATGCGGAATTTATTTTTAGATTCATTGTATGAGTTACGGTACTAGGGGTGGGGTAACAATTAGCATTCAGTTCGCGTTGTATAACATTTTAACTCTGCATGACAGTGTTGCATCGAAAGACATATGTCTAGTGCAGTTCGCATATAGATCCTGGGCTAATACTGAAGTCATGTTCCCCAACGACTCAGTCGAGTTCAAGACCAGCCACAGTTGGTTTCATAGCACAATTTTACAATTGTTTAAGGCGTCCATACACACACACGCGTCATGATATACTATATATAGTATATATATATATATATATATATATACATTAGTTAGAGAGGAAAAATGGAAACATCAAAAATGGAGTTGTCGGTGTAAGGGGTAAGCTGAGGCGCATGCACCTTCCGAAATCCTCGATCCGTCACTGGCTACCCTGTGTATATAATAGGGATCAGAGCTGTAATTATGACTGTTCCTCTTTCTCTTCCCGGTGTCTAGGCGTTTTTCTTCTACTCCCTCCTTTTCTCCTTTTTCTCTCCTTCTTCTTTTTCTTTTCCCTTCCTTCCTCTCCTTCCTCCTCTTTTCCCCCCTCTTTTTTCCCTTTTTTCTTCTCTCTTTTTTTCTCTCCTCTTTTTCTTACCCGGGGGGCGCGCGCCACCAACGCCCCCCCTGGATACGCGCCTGTGTAGCGTGTCATAAACATAGTGTATCGAATATTGTTGATATCATTTACACCAGATTTTGCTCCATACAAAAGGCATGTAAATGCCTCCAAATCATCAAACTGTCCTGGATTAAGAATAGTGCTTGTACCCAAACCTGAGAAGACAGGGATATATTGTCGGTTTTTTTGCAGCGCACGCAGGGGTCCCAACTTGCCTTTACGTACAAACGAACTGACGGTATCACAACCAGTGAAGGCATGCAATGACAACAATGCATTGCACAAGTCATTGCCAATGCTCTGGGTGGCTGATCTGATGTCAATTAATCATTAGGGGTGAAATTAGTTCAACTTGCTATAATCAATGTGGTGTTATCTTGACAACGGCCTTGATTAATTCAACCATGGTTCTGCATAGCTATGACTTTAAATGACCCAAATATGATAAGCAATCTACCTGGCAGCTTTCTAGCTATTTACCTAACAGCTAACATTGTGTTTCATATTGTTTAGCTACAAATACATGACGTTTTTTGCCCTTTTCCATGAGCGTTGCCATGGCAACGGCCATAATACATTCAGATTAGGCATGGATGTTGCCTTATATGACCCAGAACTTGGTTGTAATCAACCAGACAGCTTCACATAGTATACCTAACCACTTTAGTTTGTGATGTTACGTTGTTTAGTTACAGATATGTGTCATTCCAATGCTCATCACTGTGTTGCCATGGCAATGGCCATGGCGCTCACACCCACCACCAGTTTAATGGCAAACAAGTAAACTATAATAGCTTGTGGTCCTGGCTAACTGAAAAATATGGTGAATGAAAATCCCTAAGGGGGGGGAGGGTTTCATATATTGGCCCACTGCCTATTATAGGTACTGTGTGATATGCCAAAACACTATAAGAATCTTCAAAACATCTCAGAGACTTGATTAATTTCTTTGAACAATGCAATTGCAGTATGTGAAGATGAAGTTGCAGGCAGAATTAGGCCAGATATGTGTGAGGACTTTATTGAAAAGTATCATCCCAAGTGGCATGGTCAACGTCGGGTACACAAACAAAAGACGCAAGCTAGTTAAGGAGCAACTCAGTGGGATCCATACACCAAACAGCCAACGATATACTAGGGCAAACAAAACAAAATCAAATTTCAGAATTTCCTGCATCATATGCTCCAAAGTGTATGATAAAAAAAGGTGTTAAGCCAAAATGCTTAGTCATGACAACCAATAGGGGCAGGTCTTTGTTGAACAAAGCGAAATATCTAAATGATGTCAATATGGTAGACAAAATATAATAGAACATCATCCTGGTAAAGCCTTTGACATGGTGGCAAAAGATGTGTGTTATCACAAACATTGCATGGACAAGTACATGAACAAACGAGGTAAAAATAGTGGTTCAGGGGAGCTATCACAAACTACTTCACCTGTACCCCTATACCCATAGAGAGACAGAGCCACATATTTTCACCTACATTGTCTTATTGGCATTATCCTGAACATCTTTTCTGACTTGGGGTCCAATTTTGTCTGAAGATACCTATGCTTATCATTGGAGGCTTTCCTAAAGGAGGGCTCTAATGACACAGGCTTCCCTTACCCCATTTATTTTCCAAAACTAGGTTACATATATGAAAACTGTTTTCCACCACCTCCCCCACCCCCATCATAAAAGTTAGCATATGTGACAAAGTTTGGGAGTATCACTTTTATCCTTATAAAATGTATTCCTAATGTAATTTCTTTCATAAACTTCAGGTTTTAGTTTTTACCCCTCCCAACCCCACCCACCCACGTTGCCCAACCGAGCCAATAGTGAGTGTAGATTAATATTTTCGGTAAAGGTTCAGCTCTTCAGCATAGAAACATGTAGATTAATATTCCTTGTGGTTTTTTCCTTTCATTTGATAGTCATATCTAATATCTATATTATTCATATATTATATGAAATACCATTTTGACCTTTCCCTGGGTTCCCCTTATTCATGGGGAATATGAGAGCATTTAGGGTTCCCCCTCTCAGTATTGTGAAATATGGATTCCTGGTATCATTTCCTTTCATTTGATACCCACCATGCCATACTTTAAATAATCTCAATTTTACTCCTCCCAACCCCCCAGGGGTGGGGGCTGTGTGAACATTTGAGAGTGAGCCCTTTCAGATTTTCATCAGGGCACCCTAGGCTATCTTTTAAGATATAGCACATAAACATAGCACAAGGAATAAAAAAATGTTCCGGTGCTCCCTGGTTAACAGTGAATAATGTCATTCTGCAA
Organism: Apostichopus californicus; assembly: GCA_020650975.1. Lineage (NCBI taxonomy): Eukaryota > Metazoa > Echinodermata > Holothuroidea > Aspidochirotida > Stichopodidae > Apostichopus > Apostichopus californicus. The sequence continues at coordinate 4,490 of JAIPMN010038153.1, forward strand.
TACTTACTGACTTTTCCTTACAACTGAAACCAGCAACTTTAATACTGTAGGCTTCTGACAACGCCATACAAAACTAACAATGTTCTTTCTTGTGTGAACTTTTATATCTCAAAGCTGCTGACCTAAATGTTACAGGCCCTTTCCCATTTTTTCTCTGTTTACTTTCCTTTAATAGAGATGATATAAAGCGAGAGAAACCAACAGGTACATTTACCAGCTATCCTTTTCCCATCACATTAATGTTTGATTTTTATCTAAAGTGAACACTATAACTACAGTACACAGTATAATCTATCTGCTTGCTCAAATATAAGTTTTGCTGACTGCATAATTTATTTGATACCTGATCTGAATTATCCCAAGATGCATTTCACTCCTTGGATAGGATTTCTTCTCAAGTTCATTTGCATCAATGTTATTACATGTGATATTAAAATGCTACAGATAAAATAGATTGTATATCATCAACATGAATACGACTCCTCTTTGTAGATATTAAGGATATGCATGAAATACTTAATATCATAATCATCCACAAATTGGGTAGAACACGACGCAGCACATATATAAATGCCAATGCATAATGTTTCGCAAATGGCCACCAAGTAATATGTTCTTCTTCTGTGTTTTATAATAGTGAAAAGTTCTAGCAACTTTAAGCTATTTTCATCACTTTTCACAGACTTTGAAAATTCTATTACAATGGCACTAAAAGTAAATTTGTTGTTATAATTGGTATGTACTCCTTTTTAACTAGCAACCCAACATCACAAGTGCTATAGTACTGTAGGCTACAGGTTACAAGCTTGGCACGTATTAAAATTCAAACAATTGCAATGACACAACTTTTGGAATGATCTGAAATGGGGAAATATAATCAGCAATTTTATATAAGTACAATCTATCTACAATACCACTCCATATTTCCAGTCAACATATCCAGTTTCCACAATCTTGAAAAAGAGCTATTTGACTAGCTAATAATTAAAGCTACGTAGATACAACTTCTCCAGGTTTAGAGCACGGGAGAAGGTAAAAATGCACTTTGAAGGTGTTGTCTCCATGTTAGACAACTTAACTTGTTAATATCTTCTGGCAATGTGATATTAGATTATACATGTTTGAATAGCCATCACTGTCATCTTACCATGTGTTGAATTCACATTACATTGGTCAGTTTTGTGCACACTTCCCTCCTCCATGAAAATATGATTTCACAATTACACAGAGTAGCAAACTTCTACTTCAAGCAAAATAAGCATAATGACGCCATTCTGTCTGACATGCCCAGAAAACTGGGTATAAAACTACTTATTTTCTATTAAATTCGTATAGAAATTTGGTCCTGTTGTTCTTCAAACACCAGAAATGTTGGCTGCAATGACAAGTATTTTAATCAAGAAATTCCTTCCAAAACTTAAAATGTGACTACTGTATGACATTAAAATGTCACCAAGTTTCTGAAAATGTCAAGCCCTTTGTACTTTTGCATTTTTAATGACTTCAAACACAAATATGGATTTACCGTAACTTAACATTTAACTCATGAGTGAGTACAGTATGTAACTGTTGTACAACTTGTGGGAGAAGGCCATGCCTTGATTCAATACTGTAAATCTTCGAACTTTAACTGTAACTTCATGTATGCATAGGGTCTTACAGAGAAATCGTTCCTAGTTTTACACACAATACAAACGGGTTTTCCAAAAAGGAATCCACATTTACGAGAGACACAAATACAATGCAATATTTTAATATTTCATATGCAAGTATTTATAACATTAAATGACTAATTCATTCTTTCTGATGCCATGTTGGTGGATGATTAACATAATAGATCATCTTTTCTGGTCACTGATCTTTCTTTCAATGGTGGAATATTGTGCCCATGCATCAGACTATATGCAGATTTAAAGCAGCTGATTAGTGTCAGGTGTTTCATATGTCAATGGGAGTTATTAAAAGATGAATTTAGGCACAACATTATGTGTTATAGGTTGAAGACTGTCAAAGTCACTGTAAACTACTTTATTTTTGGGGTAATGACCTTTAAACAACTGAGACTTATTAATTTACGTACAGTACCTTGACTACTTGGTCTAACACACATACTATTAGGTCAGTTTCTCAGATCCAGCACATACTTTAAACTTCATACTGTAGGAACACATCAAACATTATGGCCACAAATAACACATTTACAGTGTGATAAAAATTTGTCAAGGACAAAAGGTGTTGAATAGGTGCTCTGAGATTAATGCAAAATTCAAAGAACATAGTTTGGTTGAGTTATTAAATCGGATAAAACAATAGATTAACATTACCATTTAAGCAGGCACAGAGGAGCTGATGTCATACACATTAGATTTAAAGGAGCATACCAGACATGTAATATATTTGAAAGTGGAAGATCTTGAAAACCAGAATTATATCTATATATAGATGCATATATGTAAGCACTCAAGGTTTCCTATTTGTTGGACAATGATATATCAAGACTAAAAGTTTTCCTAAGTTAAACATTTAATGAGGCTTTTGGGTCTATGTAGATAAATTTCAAGATGCTGTTTAATATTGAAGTCTCATCGAGCAAGGTTGTCCATTACCATTACAGTAATGTTAGTAGAGAAACAAAGTTTGCGTCCCAGGGACGCAAGCCCCAGAAAAAGTTTACGTCCCGTAAAAAAAACTTGCGCCCGATCAAAAACGAATTACGTTTATTGTATGACCTACTGTTTACTAATACTAGTGTAGTATCAATGCCTAAATGTTATACACAATATATAGGGCAGATGGCTCAGTGTCTTAGCTTTGCTATTTTTCAGGGGCAGCCCGGCCTGCCCCTCCTTTCAACCACCCTGCCGTTTCAACCAATTTTTACCCCCAGTCCCCCCTCCTTCATCCGCCCTTGTACTTCCCTACTCGCCAACTCTGTAGTAGCTCCGTGCTTTGACCTTGCAGCGATTCCAACAACCAACTTTTCAAAAATCCCAGTACCTACAGTTACATATCTCTCGCTAAATTCCAGTTCACTGTACAACTGCATGTACATATGCCTGTTTAAGCTTCATTTTCAACTGTACATGCGCAAATCCTTAAAATCTGATCCAACATTTATCCTGGGCTCTTTGCAAGCATGCATCGATACGAAAATTACAGTAGGTCTTTGTGAATAGCTTTTTACGCAATGTAGATTTAAAAAAAATCAGTTCAATGTTCTAAAGTACAGTAGTTTACACACGAATGTTGCGCCAAAATAAAATTTACTGAAGCACTTGGTTAATTGGACCGCTAAAAAAATTGGCAACAGAAACTACTGATGGTGAGAATGCACATTTTACATTAGCAACTATCAATGCAGAGAGAAGAAACATACTGTTAGCTGAAATATCCTGATCAGGATTGGAGATGTTAGCTTCTCACAAAGTTCATAGATTGTCTCCACTCATTAACATTTTCTGATCAAAACAATGATTCAAATATTACGTGATAGTCTCAGAAACAATTCAAGTGCCTCTTCGTACCAGGAGTGATTGTTGTCATGAGGTATGTGACAACCCTAACATTATGATATTGGAGTGCACACATATGATAGCCTATAACGCAAACTATCTCTACACAGGGGAAAGAAACGTTGCAAGTAATTGTTAAACAACATGGTCCGTGTCTTTGAGTACTACAGATGCAAGAATGTTCCCAGACATGGATGGGGACTATTATCCAATCAAACAACGTTCGTAACAATGCTGCATTACCTTAGCTAGTTCATTTCAAATAATGAAGAAGTAGAATGTCCAAATTTCCTAAAGTCTTTCAATCTGCCAAGGATATGGAATAAATTGCTAAATATGAAAGAGAGTCTGGACGATAAAATATTGATAATTAAATCAAACTTGAAAAGTCCATGCGGGTATCTAATAGCTTGATCGTTTAACAATATAACCAATGCAAACGCTGTCTTGAAGTAGTCAATGTCGCCATGTACAAGTACAGGAAAACAAGAATTAACTTTTAAAAAAATATGTTTTTCCTCCGAGGAATCTAATCTCACACGGATAGAAAAGTAGCTGAGATTCCAAAATTTAAAGGTGTTTGTCTGGCCTGTTCTCAACTTCAAATGTTCTTAAAATCCCATCACATATCAAAGCTATAGCTTGAAAGTTTATAAAACCTTTAACACAACTTATGTTTCATCCAGAGAGATGCTGTTCATCACCAATTTGCAACTTCAAATGGTAAGGGCTCATTATTGAAATCAAAATTTGCATTTTACTGTTTTAAGAATCAACGATGCACAATATTTCATCATAGCTAGCCACTTCCAACGGTCAAAAGTATGACTACCATTTATGCACTTTATTTTATCATATCATTATTTTATCGTGTCATTTTCGTCAAACTTCTTCATTCATCAATGGTGCAGTAGATGATTCACCAACAGAAAGAAGTTGTCAGAAACTTTATTTCTTTTAACTGGTGTTACTAACAGCTAGTGAAAGGAATCAATTAAAATACACAGACAATGCGAATGCTTTGAAACTCACCATTTTCTTGTTGCGGACAGGACATCTCCACGTAGTTGGCCATACCAGTGTCTGCAATGCAAGAACATTAAAGAGATATTTCTGTAACACAATGCCTAGAGTAACAATGCTTCAGAATCTTAATACTACCACTGTGCATTTTATCAGTAAAAGATAGGCTGTTGCAGACGAATATTATTTAAAGTACACATTTATTAACAGATGTTTACATGTACAGAATATGTGTTTCAAATACAAAACAGCATCTACCAAATTACACAGAATCAATAAAGGTAACATTCAGCTTGATAAAGTTATATCTTGAAAGTCAATAGCGACACAAACAGGCCTTGTGCAGATCGAATGCATGGTGAAAGTATCATTTGGCAGACACTTCTATCATTTCAGAATCTACCATCCCATCTAAGATTTTACTTCGCTCTTCTCTTACCCGTCTCCAAGTCTACATATTAACCTTCCTATCTACCTAAGTTACACGATTGGAATTTTTTAGCACTGGAGGGATGCTGGTGAAATTGCCTATGACATAACAATGGTAATATGTGTGGACTGTCTCTTTAATGAGATTGCACTGCACCAAGCTATTCAGGAGTGGACCATATTAAGGAGATAAGGCCACAAAATTGCCTCCAGTATGATTTTATGCTGGGAAATGAATAGCCTTTGAAAGCATTTCCAACTGGTACCGAGTGGCAAATTTTCACAAGCTTTGAAAAACAAAATCTGGGAGCAGAAACACAAAAATGCCATCTCCCCTCATTCCCGCAAATATCACTATACATCATAATTTAGTATATTAACGTATTGAGATAAATGATAATACATGACAAATTGAAACTCAAAATTTCCAAATTAACTAACTTTCAAGTAATTACCTGTTCATTTTCTGTCAATGCTTTGACAAGTGGCAATCTTTTCGAGTATTTATGTTGCACAGGCTGCATTTCTGTCATGTGGTTTCTATATTTTTTTTTTTTTTTTTTTTAATCTAATACCATCAAGGTATATGACATGTTTAAGTCAATCATCATCTAGAACTTGCAACCCAACACCTATCCCTACCAGCCTCCAATTAATCATTAGTCATCTTCAATAATTTGGTTAATATTGTACAATAAAGGTAACGCTAAAATATTTCTTTTTGAAGTTTAGACACCTTCATTTTGCCAACTTCATTGTCATTTTGCTTTTGAGGTAATTTGTTCAGGCTTCAATCTAAATCTTTGATAAGCCAATGAGGCTTCTTTGCGAGTTCCTGCTTGCAGGAGGATCTAAAATACATACATACATACATACATACAAGGGGGATAGCATTGATGAGAATACCATCCATGTATCCGGTATGAACATGAACAAATATGTTTTAAATTGAAACGACTAAAACTTGCTCCTGTGACTTCCTCTTTATATAGTTTCTCTAATTCAGCTTTAGATATTGAAATTAATAAAATACAAACAACTATAAGAATCACTACAGTTGATCTAGCACTAGTAATTTTAATTTGCTGGCTAATACAGCACACCAAACTCAATCTTGAATTAGGGAAACTAGTTTGGTAAAAGATGCCCCTGGACTACTTACCAGTCAGAAGAGGCTGTAGTTGTAAAACAAGCTGCTTCGCATCCTGTGCATTTGATTTATGAAGTGGGTCAAAATGCATAAAGCTTTGATCTTCTTTTGCAAATACTAACAGACTCCTAAAAATAAAAAAATAAAAACATCAAATAAAGTGATAATAAAGGGATACATCCAGAGAAACAGTTAAATGTACAGTAGGACAATTAATGTACCCACAGCCACTCAGTCATATTCAGTCTATATAATAATATAATATAATATAATATTAACAACAACACAGCAACATCTCTTTAGCAACCTCTCTTTAGCAACATCTCTTTAGCAAACCTTTTAAAGAAATTAGTAGAACTTCATTAAAAAGCAACATGTGCGACATATTGTAAGACGAACTAATAAGATCAAGTGGTAGTTTCTCCCAAAGCTCTTGAGCTGCAAGAGCAAATGGTTTACTTATCATGATTGGAGGAGGATCTCGCATCTCTCAAAGCAGCTTATTGGAAAGACTTTAATCTACAAAGTGTAACATTTATAAATATTTCCTTACATAGTCTGATGCCATATCATTGATAGCTTTCCAAGTTAAACCAAATAGTTTCAAACACATTAGGTTGGTGAGTGATATACTGTATACTGTTTACATGTGATCACATGATCTTACCCAAAAGGCTGATACAAGTACTCATGTTTATGATACGCTAATCATTGCAAAGCTCATAAACTACTCTCTAACTATATCTCTAACTCCAATTTCTCACTCTACTCTAGCTATTATAATTACTGTACCTAGAGATACATACTGTATGGTCATTAGCTATCAAATCTCAAATCTTTGAACATATGTTACCTTCAATTGCTAATCATTGCAAAGCTCATAAACTACTCTCTAACTATATCTCTAGCTCCAATCTCTCAAATATGTTACCTTCAAGTCGTTTCTCATTACTTCACCATATTTTGAATTGGGTGCATAATATGGACCAAAAATATACCAGTGTCAAATATTTTTGTGTCATTATTATCCCAAAGTTCTCATCCGACAAAATGCCTTCGGTCAGAGAATCGAAAGGAATGACTTGGATAAACGATTCCGATAAAGAGTTGAGTATACCATGTACTGAAGTCTAACGGGAACTAATCTAATTATGGAAACATAGCACTTAGAGAACTATACATTACCAGTGTGATCCTCCGACACTGCTGTACGATGAATTGTTGTTGACAGCAAGAAATATATAATCTTTCTGAGGTAAATCTAGCGGGTTTACAAATAATCCAATTTCGCTCTCTGTGGAGAGAACAGAAAGCGAAAGAAAATGTCATTGTCATGGAATATCTTTCTACTTCTGCTACAGAGTTACATTTCACGAGTTCATGGAAATATTTAAGGTTATAAATGACTTTCTGTCTTCATGTTGTACAACGCTTTGAGATTTCATGGAAAGCATTTTATCAGAAGTTTATATTATTATTATTATTATGTTTCTGTCTCCATGCCTACAGTAATTGTATCTGCAGCATCAAAAGCTCAAAGAATGCTGAAAGAGGGCACATAGAAATAACCAGGTGTAAGCTTTACAGAAGTTTACCTTTTTTGCCTTCAGTTCTACATTTGCATTAGTATTGTGGAGTGTTCGCTCATTGGTTAACGCCGGTGCCTTTCAATCATAAGGTCCCAAGTCCGAGTCACTCCAAGATTAATGTATGTCGTCCAGTTACAGAGTTATTGACAATTCATAATCATGGATGTTATATATGAATCTAAGTGACTGACTTTGGTCAGCCTGCGGCATTGATAAGCCAATGATGGCTTCTTCGCAAGTCCCTGCTTGCAGGAGGATCTAAATACATACATGTACCTTTGTACCACTGTCACAAGGCAATAAAAATTCAGACATATTTGAAACCCCATCAATCTAACATACAGATCTCCATTGTCAAGCTATGAATTATTTGCTGTACTCCTTTACAGAGACTTTTCTGTTTTATTTTATCATCTTTCCTAAAATGGTCAGCTATGATACCATCAGACTGTGGAAATTAAAAATTCAGATTCAAATTAGTACCCTATAAATTGATGACCAAACGTGTACATACTGTATCTGCAAGTGACTGCAGTAAATACAGTTGTGTTGTGTTTTACAGTTTTTCTAGAAAATTATGAAGGTTGTCTATATCATAACATATTGCTATTAACTTTTTATGTAAATATGATATACATGTAATACATTGTGTTGCATATATGGTGAATATATATAATATGCAGTGTTGTAGCCACGCCGGTCGGCGCCGGTCGGGCGTAACCACCACTAGTGCTTGCCGACCGGCACTCAGAGTATACTAATCAGCATCCTACCGACCGGCACTCAAGCTTCCTACCGACCGTCACAAAAATCAGTGAATCTTGTATTAAATGAAATCAAATACACTGAAAATTACCTGTGTCAAACTCGAAATAATTTGTTCACAAATTTACCCAAAATATTACTATTCTGAATCAGAATTTAGAATACTGTAGTCCGATTCTCTAGCCTGAACAAAACCAAATGAAAACCTGGGTAACTAGTAATACTACGAAACTATGATCAATCATCAACGCAACGAGTGAGCCATAACTCACAAGCGCAGACACGGTAATCATAACATAATAAGCCTTTCCTCATACAATACAAATTACAATGATAATTAATATGTCATTGTGACTTGTGAGGGCTTTACTAGGCGTGGGTTTTTTCGTTCAGCTATGTCGGTGGGCGTAGGGTGTTACGTTCAGTGATGTCGGTGGGGCGTAGGGTGAAATGAATAACATACCTAATTTTAGCTATTAACAAAGACTGTCAGGTGAAAAAATAGGGGTAGAATAGAGCCACCTAAAGCCATTGAATTCAACTAAAACCCTGTAGCTTCGGGGGCTTCGCCCCTCGAACCCCACCAAGGGCCCCTGGACCTCACGCAGAGGAGGGCTCGCTATGCTCGCGGGCTGGCTGGCTGGCTTCGCTCGCCGTCGTCAGACAAATTAGCTGCCACTCTCTTCAAATTAGCCAGCACGCACTTTCTCCTGGCTACAACACTGATAATATGTATTGGTGAATCAAAACGGATGTTCTTTATGGATAAATTTGAATCTTCTACACAGAATCAAGCAGATTGGTTTCAAGTCTTTGATTGTATCACTGAATCAACAGTTCACAATGTTTTGCCTACCAAGTTTGATACTCCCAATCTTCCAAATTTGTTTGCTGATAATTTTGTATCTAAAATTACTAAGATAAGAAGAGATCTTGATTAGGAAGATCAGGTTTCTATTCCTGCAGGTGACGGCCATGACTGTCATTATAAAATTAGCTGTTTTACCCCCATATCAGTTGAAGAACTTTAATATATTTTGCAGTAATCTAAACTAAAAACTTGTAAGCTTGATCCATTACCTTCAAGTATTTTACAGAGATGTCTGCCTATGTTATTACCATTATATGCCCAAATATTCAACAACTGCTTACTAAAAGGTATTTTTCCAAATACCATGAAGCTAGCTATTATTAGGCCCTTATTGAAAAAGTATAACCTGGATCCTAATGCATTAAGTAATTATAGACCTGTTTCAAATCTAAGCTTTGCATCCAAACTACTAGAAAAGATTATTTCAATTCATATTCACGATCATCTGTCCAAACTTGATGCATATCCACCCTATCAATCTGCCTATAGGTCTGGTCACAGTGTTGAAACTGCATTAACAGCTATATCTGATAGGCTGCTAATATCCCTTGACTCACGTCATGCAGTTATAATGGTACTTCTAGACCTTAGTGCGGCATTTGATACCATAGATCATAATATTTTCCTTGATAGGTTTCAAAAATTGTTAGGATTTTCTGGCACAGCTTTAGACATTTTGAAATCTTACCTGAGTGACAGAATATTTAAGGTACAAATTTTAACTCATCAATCTTCAAATCATAAACTTAATTTTGGTGTCCCACAGGGAAGTGTAGCGTTAGGCCCCTTATTATTTACTTTATATACTAAGCCTCTCAATGATTTATTAGCTATGTAAGTCAAATATCTCTTTTCACATGTTGCGGTGATACACAGATATGGACTTAAGTTAACCTAGCTGACCCAACTGATATCCAACCTAAAGTCAATTTAATTCAGAGCACCTTTTCTGAAATCAACAATTGGATGAAACTTAACAAACTGAAACTTAATCCTTCTAAAACTGAGTTTTTATTGATGTCCCCTAAATCTAGACGTAAAACCTTACCAAACATAACTTTAAATCTCTGCGGAACAATTGTAAATCCATGTCATCAGGCTCGTAATTTAGGAGTAACACTAGATTCAAAGTTCTCCCTTGAACAACACATTTCTAATGTCATTAAATCTTGTTGTATACACTTAAGGAATATGAAATCAGTCAGACCATATCTCTCCCAAGAAATGAGTGAGCAATTAATCCATGCTTTTGTTACATCCTGCCTTGATTTCTGTAATTCTATTTTCATTGGCCTCCAAAAAATCTGGTAATTCGATTACAAAATTTCAAAACTGGGCTGCCAAACTTATCTTCAAGCAAACTAAGTTTACACATGTTACCCCTCTTCTTAAAGCATTACACTGGCTATCAATTGAAACGGGTATACATTTCAAAGTCCTTATTTTAATCCACAATATAACAAGTTATCTCCAAATTACCTTTCCGAACTTCTGTTAGTAAAACAATACAAGCTTGCCACCCGTCAGTCAAAATTCATTACCCTCCTAGTACCTACAACCAATGGGGTTTACCTATGCCAACCGTGCTTTTTCAGTTTCTGGTCCCAAATTATGGAATTCCCTCCCAAACCATTTAAATGTATACCTATTAAATCACTTTTCAAATCTAAACTAAAAACCTACCTCTATGCTAAACATTTTTCAATTTGACTTGTAATTATATTTCATTGTTGCATTATTATTTTTGCTTTTCTTTCTATTCATATTTATATGTACAGCGCTTTTGACAACTATTTTGTTTATAATTAGCGCATTATAAACCTTAGTTATTATTATTATATATTTGGAAGTATTTGTAAAGATCTTCCTACTGTATTCTACAGAAAAGAAATTAAGGAAATTTCAAACAGAGGATAGATTGTCTTTTATTCAGTTCTGAGGTAAAGGTTAATCGACGGAAAGAATGTACACATTTAACCCAAACATGAAAGAGCTGCATTTTTAAGGCAATTATTTAGGTTCTACAGTATTCTTTAATGAAATACAAACAGTCAACATTTATATATGATATATGGTACACATATAACATACACATATAACAGTACACATAAATTCATGTTACTATTGAGTTACTGTAAATGTTAAACCGTACAGTATCTTTAGCCATCCACTGATAGTTAAATATACTGTGCGTTATTTTTAACGACATAAAGATCAGGTCAATTATTTCCAAAATATTTTCTTAAGAAACGATGTGACCTTTTCTCCTCCAACTTACCTGCTGACAACTTAATGAATTGTGTGACTTCTGGGCTGATAAATTCAATGTTGTCAACCTTACCAGCATATGCAGTGTGCTCAAAGTACCTGACAAAACAAAAGACAAAAAAAAAAAATCAAAATTACTACATTTGCCACTTTCATCATATATGCTCGGATGAAACAATTTTTTTTTTCCATATGTTAATACTGCAACCAAATCTACATCTCAATTTTTATAAAAAATAATTCAATAATCACTACACTTTACACGTTCAAGATTCGTGACATATCAGTTACATAACATTGTCAACTATTGAGATGGAATTATATAAGTTAAACATACTAATTGTTCTTCTCATTAGTTGTTACACAAGTTATTTTGAGAAGTAATTTCAGAAAATAAGCACAGCATTAATTGTAAAGGCTATTCAGTCTCAGCTGACATAATATTTGAATAGTATATATGCTTAAATAATCTATATCAGGGTTTCCATAACTTTATGCCTCCACGAACCCCCTGTGGATGTCAGAGTTATCCACGAACCCCCAACTTTTCGAGACACGATCTGAGTTATCATTATTATACTATAATACGCATAACAGTGCTTCGTAAAAGATCAAGTATCACATGCACGGTACGGTACTGCTATGGCAACATATGCGTATGGAACGCGAAAAGAGTTTGTCATGCACCCCAGTTAGGGAACCCCTGATCTATATATTGCTTAAGTTTCTACATTTATAACATGACAAGCACCTCTTAGGTTTCTTCAGAATATTAATAGGCCTACATTTGACAAACAACGTTCAAATTTAAACAAATAAATCTGTGAAGTAACTTTCAGGTAATAGCTTTAACATTTAGAGAACCAATAGCAAGTTATATATGGAAAGGCTAGTACTGACTGTCCCGGTAGGTTTTCTTTTGCCTGAAAACTTACAGGGACAGTCGGTGCTAGCGGTGTTACAAACGTCTTGTTTATTACTTTAGCAAAGATTGGAACCGCATACTGTAAAATAGTGCATGATTAGTTCATGATTTAACCAGCTTGAGACTTGATTTCATAGTTCATAGTTCCCTCTGCTCCTTTTATACTTGTTTGCTTCTTTTTTAATTCTAACATTTTTGTCTCATTCCTTTCTTCCTGTTTCTTTCCCTTGTTCGTTCCTGTTTCAATAAGTTTGTTCATTTTGTTTTTGTAAAGAGGAATTGCTTTATAAATGCACTATTGCATTTTCTAGTCTGTTCAGGGCACATCCTGTAGTTTTGTTTGATTGGAAAATAAAACTGAAGCTTAATTCGGTGGCTCACTGCTGGCTCCATTACACGAGTGCGGAACAACATAACTACGATTAGTCTATAGGCTGTTAAGGGACCACAACCTACATGGCCTATAGTAAAGTAACTGTTTCAAATCACAGATAGAGTTATCAGTGTGAATAAAGAGTTATCACTTATCATTTCTCACAGCTAGAGGGATAATACACAGACAAGCCCAGCTTATGTATTCCTTCAGTGAAGGTTTTCATAGTACCTATCCTTGTAATACAGTACATGACTGTATCTGACAGTCATGTCGACTTGAATTTATACGACTTGAATGCGACTTAAATGCTAACATAATCTTGCAGAAATCTAAGAAATCGACACATCTTGCCAAAATATAGAATACATCTTTTTAGAAACTCATTTATCTATCTAGCTGCAATATTCTTTCAATCTTATCGTTTGGATCCTTTAATTAAGAGTATTTGTTTTAATCTTATCATCTTAACATCTTATAACATCTTAACATTGTTTATATTAATATATTTTATGTTTGTACTCCTTTTTATAAATATTTTACATTCATACTGGATTGAATAACTGAAAATGAAATGAAATGCAACTTATGCGACTTGAAATTGTTATGAACGCAGGATTCTGCGGGACGCAAGAATTTTCCTCAACAAAATCAGCATACTAAATGCGACACAAACTACTGTACCAAACAGCAACAATGACAGATTCAAAACTTCCCAATAGACTATTCATGATATCTCTCTGTGGATTTGAGAGGAAATCCCCTAAATGTCTGTATCTGAGAGGTTACAGACAAGTTTGCTTCCAAAGGCTACAGTGTACCTATGTATTGTGTGTGTTTATAAATGCAAACTGGCCACACCTGGGCAAGCTGATGTTCTTTTAAACTACTCATGCGCAGTGCTGACTTCAAGCACAGAACTTTATCAAGGAACCGGAAGACCAAATTGTTTTACCGGGGTAATGATCCAACATCGCAGTGAACTGAACCGAGTTTTGGGCGGAATTTCCGATGGAGCGGTAAAGAGTACGAACAGTGATGGCAGGAATCTTTTCAGGGAAAATAACCAATATGATTATTGAAAAGAAAACTATCATGGAATGATACAAACTTATATTGATGTCTTTTTTGGTTGGTAAGTTGTTATCAAATGTGTAGTAGTATCTTTGTTTGACTTGGATGTGAATATGTGAGTAATTGGGTCCATGTCCATTGTCAATGATAAATCTACTGCAAAGCTTGCGACCAAGTTGTTCTACAACTCAAAGTAAATCCAAACAGAATTGATGGATGCTATCAACACAACCATTGAGCGAGAGGTTGATAGAAAGCTTAAAGAAAGTAAAGTTGTTTGGGATCATTGTGGATGAGAGCACAGACATCGCAATCAACAAGAACCTATCAGTCTTTGCATGAATTGTTTTGAGAGGCATCCGGAAAGTTGTTTACTGTATGTTGACTGTGTGGACCTAGAGGATGGCCGGGCTGTAACAATTGTTAAAGTTTTGGAGAAGGGAACAGAAGGACATGGAACTATTAAAGATATGTCATTAAGCAGTGATGGGCTAGTGTCATGACAGGCTGTTGGAATGGTTGGAATGGCGATATTGAAGCCGCTGTACAACCCCCTACTTATCCATATCCATTATGTGGGGCAGTGACTTGCACTTGCCGCAGGAGACGCTTGTCGGGCAGTAAGCAGCTTCGAGGACTACCAGTTGGTGGTGCTACAAGGTGTATATGTTTTGCAAACTCTCCGGTTCGCTACAAATCTTTGCAAATGCTTCAAGAAGTTTGGAAAAGCGAGAGTACTGGTGAAAATTGCCCATACAAGGTTAAAAGAACATGCAACTTTCCGGTGGTTGTCCTTGCACTACATTCACTTGGCATTGGAATACGAATGCAGAGAAAATTAGGCAGAATTCTGAGGCGAAGGGACTGGCCAACAAAGTAAAGAATGTTGGCTTCGGTCTTGGATGGATTTCTAACAAAAACTGGTAATTTCTTTCTGTCTTTTTCCAAAAATAATTTTGGGGGGGCTATGGGCTTGTGTCCTTTAATAACATTCGCCTAAATTGTGGGTCCCAGAATATTTCATTGCCGTCTTTCAGTGTCATGGCTTCACAGTACGTACAGTATGAAGCTGTAACGTAGGTCTTCTATCGAGCACGTTCAGTACTATGTTTATCATTGGGCTATACTATGACCCGGCCTAGGTATATGGCGTTTGTATTTACTATGAATTTGGAATTCGCAGAACTGGACAAAGTTGTCTTAAGAAGGAAAACTTGCGACAAACAAACAATTTACCTCATATTTTTAAGAATCTTGTTTAAGTAAGTAAAGGTAAATAAGCGTTAACAAGTGAAGAATTATGTCAAAATTAATTATGCACGGACCGTTTGATATTACCGGGGCGATATTTCTTATATTTTAAAAAACGTGGATCTAGTGCCATTCCGCCATAGTTACATACCTTTTCTTCATAGGTTTTGATCCTTTCGGCCATGGCGGAAAGGATTGAAACCTATGGCGGAAAGGTTCATTTTAGGATGGATTTTACCGTGGTGTACAGGAATGTATCGCTGAAACTTTCTTTGAATCGCGTGGAAGGATAGGTACACCGTATTCAAATGTGACGGTTTTAGCTGGACAGACTGAATTGTAGTTAATACAAACTTGGGAATTGATACACAGTTTTTAATGTACAGGTTGATTGAATAGTTTTAATCGTAAGAGTCGATACACTGTCTTCAAATATATTATAGCTGGTTGAATGAATCAAATTAAATTAGGCTGACTGTTTATTAAAAGTCTGATTCTGATTGTCGATTTAAATGACTGATGTTGTGGACCTAGGTAGGGTGAAACGAAGCAGTGCATCCACAATAATGTGCTCTTTTCGCTTAACTGCCATGGCGGTAACATGTCACTTTTTCTATGGCGGATAGAGCACATTTTCTATGGTGGAAAGTACCAATGGCAGAATGACACGGCCCCCACATAACGTTAGGCTACGTTATGCTAATACTAGTGTTAGGCTTTGTCCTGATTATTAGTCTATACTAGTAATACCATGGTAGACAGATAAATATTACTCTACCTATACTGGCCTAGGCCTAGCCTAGTTGTTATTCATATCAACAAGGTACAGTCATCTACAAATCACACCGGTTTCACGAAATACACAGAAGACAAACAAATTGCCAACTCTTTACAAAGATCGACACCTTACTCAAAAGCAAAACCAATCAGTTTATCGTTCAGCCATCTTGGACCATCTAAAAGAGAAACATCACTCTCTCGAAGAAGCGAATTGTGAAAACTGACGACGATTTCATCTGCCATAATACAGTTACAAATTTCCGTGATAACGATTGTCAACATTCAATTTCTATGTGACCAGTTTTCTATTACAAGTATTTGCTTGAGACGACATATCGCATGCTGGTTAACATTTTTGGAGTTGAACTTGTATGTATGTATGTATGTATTATAGATCCTCCTGCAAGCAGGAACTCGCGAAGAAGCCATCATTGGCTTATCAAAGCCGCAAGCTGACCGAAGTCAGTCTCTTATTATTTATATTCATATTAAAACGTGCATGATTATAAATTGTCAATTGTCAACAACTCTGTAACTGGACGACATACATTAATCTTGGAGTGACTCGAAATCGGAACCAATTATGATTGAAAGGCACCGGCGTTAACCACTGAGCTAACACTCCCTAACTTAGGGCACATCAAGTTAATTTAAAAAAAATCAAATCAAGGATCAGGAGGAATGTACAAGGAATTCCCATCAAAAACATTAGGATAACAAACATTACCAAATCACTTTCTCCATTAAATCGCTGCATGTTCCAACTAGGCCTTCCTGCATAGGAAGGGGTATCCCTATATAGACTCCTTGTCTGAAACACTTTTTCTATTCTTCGCCTTACCGTTACTTCGTTTCAGTGTATTTCTGTTGAAATCGGGGACCTCAATCATGGGAGGGGGGTGGGCAGACAGAC
>JAIPMN010038158.1:0-11643 GCA_020650975.1 Apostichopus californicus
ATTTATATATATGTGTATATATCTAAATGTGTATATATCTAAATGTGGCGATGAATCACTCAGCCTGTTGGTGAGCTTGTTTGGTTTTTCAAGTCTGGTCGATGACAGATGAGCTGTATGTAAAATCATTTGTGTATATTATATTTGCCGTTAACAGGGCATAATACCGCTACAGACTGGTATACCAGCGGACAAAGAGTCATTGCAGCGTCAGTGGAAGAACGTCACGAAAGCTTTCACCGCAGTGGAAGATTATTTTCTTAAAAATAAGCCGTACATCGGAGGAGACCAAATCACCATCGCTGATCTGCTAGGAGCTTGCGAGGTGAGCTTTCCATGATTTGTACAAAATCTGGTGGATTCTCATCTTCGAGTTATTGTCAATTTTTCCAGTTGCCATCAGACATTGACAGGGAATGAATAGAGACTTATTTAATTATCTGGTGTTGTTAGCAGGTGCCATAATCATTAAAAGTTCATCCACATATGACTTACTTGTTTGTTCTTTGTGTGTTGATGTTGTTGTTTCTCTTTAATTTTTTTCTATTGCAATTTTTTGTCAGAATTAGGGGTAGCCAGGGATCCCAGACTGAATTTTTAATCTTAGGTAGAAGTAACAAATTTTGACCTCTGACCTTTGTTGTATCATTGTTCTCTCTGTCATTCTCTGTGCTTGTG
The DNA here is from genome assembly GCA_020650975.1 of Apostichopus californicus. Lineage (NCBI taxonomy): Eukaryota > Metazoa > Echinodermata > Holothuroidea > Aspidochirotida > Stichopodidae > Apostichopus > Apostichopus californicus. The sequence goes on from JAIPMN010038158.1 coordinate 679, forward strand.
TTTTAGGTAATGCAGACAGCCGGGGTAGACCCCGACTTTACCAAAGACCACCCGAAGATGAAAGCTTGGATACAGAGGGTACGCAACGAAACTAACCCGCATTTCGACGACACCCACAAAGTGGTTTACAAAATGGGAAAGATCAGCGACCCTGGGAAACTCTGAGGGGGAAATATTTGTAACATCCTTTGAGAGACTTGCCTTGCTATTTAGAGATGACAGGGAATGAATTCATAGGGTCGGCGAAGAAACGGACCTGCAATTTCGACAACAACCACAAGTGGTTTAGAAATTGGCAGGGGCAAATTAAATTACTTTAAAGAGATCATCTTGCCATTATTAAATTTGGTCCATTGAGTTTAAAAGTAATATTTCAATAACTCTGGAGGTCAAAGTACAAGTCTGAAGATCTTCCTTTATTGGGCAGCATTTACATATACTGATCAGATCCAGCAATTAATACCACATAAATTTGATTTTGAACCTCTGCATTTACGTTAGACCCTTCGCGATCATCGAAGAGGAATCTGGAGGGAAATCGCAAATCCAAAAGATTTTGTGATGATATGCGCCGCTATTAATACCTACTACCATTGTATCAAATTACGCGCATAAAAAAACAAGAAACGGAGGTGTATTGCGTTGCCATGCAAGATGGGTTGCCAGATTGCTATACAAGTCCTTCTGCTAGGGTCAGTTTTACATTTTCCTACTTTTGCTTATGACAGTAATAATGCAATAAATTATGAAAGGAGCATTCAATCACTGAAATTTGTTTTTATATCATTTTTTTCCTCTTTCGATTTTCCTCTCAAAGCAAGTTCACGATATGGCAGATTTCACGTTCGCAGAAAGAAGGGTCATTTTGAAATGAGCATTTGCCCACACAGTTTCATACAGGTCCAAGTATTTAGTGAATAGATAAGAAGATGACAAAAATGTTAAAATTATTTTATTGAAAAAAAAACTAGAAAGACAAGACAAGCTTAAAAATCATTTTTCGATGCCCTTGTTTTATTTTTGGGTTGTGTCGTCCGCATTCGACCACAGATTTTAATCAACAGGTGGTGAGGTAAGCATCTTATATTCTTTGCATGGATTCTGATACATTTATCATTTAAAATATGCCATGAAAAATTAAAATCTCTGAAAGATGGAATGATATGTAACTCTCCTAATTTTTTAGAAATGTTCTTTCTTTTTTTTTTTGCCTTTTATACTCAAACCCCCTTTTTTTTTAGGACATATAAATACAAAAAACAACACTCTTTTTTATTCCCCTATATTTCTTTGCCATTGCACAGATGAAAACTACATAAAACTTTTCAGTCCACAAAAAATGTTGGTGATTTTTTCTTCCATTTTTCTTAAAGGTATCTTCTTCAAATAACAGCCCTTCATCTATAAGTACATGTAGTTGCCTGTAAAAAATCCTGTTAATTTTTTTTTTATTATTCAACACTTTATTTTATTTACACAATTTGTTTCATATGATTCAAATAATAATTAATAATAGTAATAATTAAAAAAATTTAAAGAGATACACTTGTAGTACTATATAGTATTGAGCGTAATAAAGTCTATAAGAATTTTTTTTTTTTTCCCCCCCACATCAAATTTATGGAATTTTGGAACTCAAAATCAAGGCAGTGAAATGCGAGAGATCCGGAGAGAGAGAGGGCGCTCATCGTGAAAGATGATCCGTTTTAAAACGTGTTTCATCTCTTCGTGATAATATAAAACTATTTCCTCTACCAATCATAATATGCCACTCGATTGTATATATAATTATATATTATGATATATATATATATTTAAGATCATCACGTATATTATCTCCAATTTGAGGGTGATAAAACAAGTGAGATTTCAAGAGTAACTTTTCATGTGGATCTCACCCTTTTAAACCTTTCCCAGACATTGATATGTGTGTTTTGATTAGACAATATTCAGTGCCTGTGATTGGAGAACAAAAACGAGAGATATGTAAGGAACAGCAACAAACGATTGGTTGAAGTTTTTACTTTCAGTGGCCATTCTTTGTCTATCTAGCATATTTTGAGGTGATTCTAATGACCTTTAAATACAATCCCTCACATTACCCTACAGCAATCTGGAATGTCCAAGCTTCGACTCCCTTTTTGCTCCCCATACAATCACTACACAGAAGTTAGGACATTCGTTTCAGAGGTTCTTGCCTAGCAACAGATACTATATTTAGCAAGTCCTTAACCAATCATCTTCCTTGTTTTATGTGGTGACATTGCATAGGGTGAAGTTTACTTGCTTTCTAGTTGGATTCACACTTCCTCCTCTCAGAGGTCTGCTAAACTCTGGAATCCGTTGACAAATTCCAATACAGTTCCTTCGTTTTGAATGTGGTTTTGCATAGAGCATATTTACTATCAGCGAAGTAGCACTTGTAACTGGTCCGCCAGTACAACAGAACCCATTTATTACATTTATTTACCGAAAAATTGTTTTTTTTTCCTTCAGATTTAACACCACCACCGACCCTTTTCGTATTTTAAACCACTCCCTAAAACTTCATTACACTCTCTCTTCCTAATCTGCAAAAATCCCACACATTGAAATCATTACCTCACTAATTTATTATATTTTATTATGCGATATTGTATTGGGTGAACTTACCTAGTAATCCATCATAATTATTAATCTTCAAAAAAAAATTCTCCATAAACACTGGTGTCTGTTACCTTAACATTTTAACTTCGTCTCTCGATAGTTCCGCATCGTGAAATTATTTTTAATATACGTAATATTGCATATAGGATGAACTTACTAACAGTTTACTGCTTCCAGCCATGTTGATACATGCCTACCAATAGTCTAACACAAGTTAATAATTACATAGGGGGAACAATACAGCATAGAAATGTCTTCCAATGTGTGTCCATACCCTATCCTTGTGAACTTGGTTATTTTAGTATTGCATAGGGGTAGATTTTAATATACCACACAATCATAACAAAGTCATCACAGGGTTAAACACCACAAACTACCGAGGCAAAACCAACCATTCCCGAAATATATGTGTCATGATTTATCAAATCCCTTTCGGTTTGAAGCAACATGATAACAAACAATATCGAATGTGTCAGATTTCACCTTCAAAATCATCTATTTTCAAAAAAGTGTCCCTTTAAAGAATCTTAGCGTTAAAGGTAGTCGGTAAAAGGCCCCAAATTATAGCACGCTATAATTGCTAGAAGTTTTCAAAAAGTATTTTCCGGGTTGTCTTTACCCTCCAAATTGTTCTCAGACAAATTTAAGGAACACACAAGATGACCGAATGTCTAAGTGAGACGATTTCCTTGAAGGTTGATATAAAAACAGATCAAGAATTTTGACCAAAAGGTGACCATATTTGAATATCTAGCATATTTGGGGCCAATACAGCAAACCTTTAAGCCACCCCCATCAGGTACCAAGTTTCAGCACTGACCAAGCAGCTAATGACAGAGTTAACTGAACAATGATATTACAGACTGTGCTGATGGTGATTAAATGCTATATCTGTAACCTGCAAGTAACAGACAGATTCCTTACCGATGTTAAGAGATTTGACAAAATCAGACTTTGCTTGACATCGAAACCACCTCTGCGACATGAGCATTAATTCCTCTCCACAGCAAACACATTTTTGCTAAAATAAAATATATCGTTACTAGGTTTGTTGCATTCATGGGTGACAAAACAGTTGTTATAATCTTGTAAAAAAAAAAATCAATTGTTACTTTATCAAAATGGAGTCATTGATGGTCGTCATTATCCGCTCCCAAATTTTGAGCATTCTAAAATATTTGCAAGAAAGTTTTCAGAAGTGCTTTCCTTCGAGGTTCTGATACTTTTTGAGAAAAGTCACCCGAGAAAGGTGCTGGGCCACAAAAACCAAACGACTGATCTGTTCTCGACACCAGCCCCCCTCCCATCAAGACTGTGACTGTGTGATCATCGTCGGGTGTGTATCACCATTCCCTAGACAGGGAACAGATACTACGCACGATCCTAGCCAACAGGCCAAGGAACCTTGGTGTTCGGATTTCTCTACTTTTTCATCGACATTTAAGGAGTGCTGAAGAAGACGATTAGATATCTCATTGAGGATACTGACTACATTTTAGAGTGGCAGTTAGATTCTTGTTGAAAGCTGGTAATGGGTGACATTATCTGAATTTCTAGCATATTTGAGAGCAACACCGATGACCATTAACATATAAACCCTTAACCTTCCACACTGAGGTGCCTAGCCTATCCTGTTTTGCATATGTAGGGTTGTAAGTTGCAAAATGTGGTGAACTCCAGAGAAAAGGCTGTTTAGGCTAATTTGCAACTGGTTTGGAGGAAAAAGTTAAAAGACACAGAAGTTTATAGTGAACACTGTTCCAATTTAAGACCTTTTCAGTGAATCTGGTGAGAAGTGAGACATTGTTGATAAAATCGTCATCCCCAACGGACAAAAATGTGCTGAAAGTTCTCGACGGTACATCATCCCTTTTGGTTTCGATTCTCCAAATTGTTCTCTGATATATCAAGCAGAGCTGCTTGGCTGAAACGGTTCAGATATTCACAGACATAATACCGAACAACGAACATGGCTCGCGTTTTAAACTTTGCCGAGTCTGGTGCAACAACGGAAACATGGATGGATACGAAAGACGACTGCCCCGACTTTAAAAAATTTCATCTTTTTCAGTGGCCTTCAAATTTTAGCATGCAGAAAAGAGTTCAAAGGTTTTTTTCAATACTACTTCTCGGTGTTGTACGTTCATTTTCTATTATTTCGGCGGGAGCAAGATCAGATTATTCAGCTCCTGAGAGGGGGAAAACTGCTATGTGGATGAAATCTGAACACATTTGCTGAAATCTGAACAAGAGTGATTTCCTAGCATATTCCGGGATAATACTGATGGCCATTGCAATTTTTTTCACTTTTTTGCCAACGTACAATAAATAAATGGGTGGATAGAAAATTTGTGAAAGTGATGAGTGCCCTCCGTTTGAAATCTCCACTTCATATACTACAGTGAATAAGACACCTCGATAAATACTTGGGAAATTGGGAGGGGGAGTGGAGAGGGGATTTTTGAAACATTTTGGACAAACTGACACAAACATCCTGACAACGACGACGATAATAGTAATAATATTCATAATAATAATAATAATAATGCATCTCTGTCCATAACAAATTTTCTGCTTTTTGTAAAATACTTATAAATATAATACACATCACATTAAAATAGATCTGGCTAAGAAAAAGTCAATCCACAATATATATATAATTAAAAAAAAAAAAAAATCTGCAAAATAAAAAATGAACTCATTAGTAAATAGCTAATTTGCATATTAAAACATTTTTGAGCCAATCAAAAATGGAGGAGGGACCAGCTCTCTTCCAGGCTCTGGTGTATAGCAACAAAACGTTGTCTGTTAAATTTGGCTACAATTTTCACTGGTGTCATATAATTGACTCGGCCGATCTGGACAGGTGCAACGGGTGCGAAGGGCTCCGATGAAGGCCCGGTCGTTTCCTAGGCAACCTTAGCAGTGTCCTTTTAATATTCGAGAAAGATGGCCGTGAGTCTTTGTAGTATGCCCAACACATCATGAGAATGTCCTACATAAAAGAAACAGGAAAAAGGCTTCTTTTTAATAAGGGTTTTTGAAAAATGTATGGTCAATATGAAATTTTCATTTTTAAAATTTAAAAAAAAATAAATAAATTTTAAGTCCAAAGTTACACAGATTTCAAGTATAAATATGAGCACAAAAAAATGTTTTATATTTTCTTATAACAAAAAAAAAAGGATTCTTTTTACAAATTTATCAAACAGGTTAATAGCTTAATAGAATATCGTCCTTTGTTAGTCATTTACTTACACAGCGACATCGTCATAGCGACGTAATATGTACTTTCGATGGAATTACTAAAGCATCTGAATTTTACAAGTGTGGGATATGTTGATACATAACAATGTATGAGTAAATTCAATCGGGCTAGGTTTCACTTTAATACATACCCATAAATGCATATATGATAAACTCATATAAATGCATATATGATAAATTTTACCAAATATGCTAATAATGAGAACTTGGTACACAGATGGAAGTCTGTTTTATAGATTTACAACACCCAATGACATCTTACCTTCACATCTCTAGAGGCTTGTATCTGGCTGACGGGCTGTTTTAAACCTTTGCCGACCTTCCAAATAATGGATTCGGCCGGTTCCTTGTGGAATGGCCATTCACCGGTAAGTAGCTCAAACCAGACAGTTCTAGAAGTGAGAAAAATTATAAAGAATAACAATTAAAGTTACTATGCTATCATTCCATTATTCATAAAGGGGTTAATTGTGATGGTCTTGGTGTTGCCCCTACTCTATGAAATCAGTAAAGAAAATGAATTCCTGTGTAATATTTGTGACATTTATTGACTAGTTTACTAGGGCAATAGTGAGAAATACATCATAACAAAATAGCTGACCTTTGAAACAATTTGCTTATTTTGGGGAAATGCAACAAGTTCAAACCACATTGGTTATGTTTGCTGCAGGGCTGACAATGTCGTCGTCATAGTTACAAAATGACCTGATGTCTTCGGGTATCCACCGTGCATCCACACATGAGATGAAAAGCTCCACTGGACTGGATATTTATGAATGACAACACTCACCTGTCTCCATTCAACACCCGTACTACTGTCTACCTATCCTAAAAAGGCAGGTAACATTAAAGCACCGCCCCTCCTACTGAAGTTAATACCTGATTTTGTTTTCTGTTCTGTTTTGAGTTTTATATGAATATCATGAAAGCCCATGAAAGCTACATACAGGCTGTATTATCGTAATTAACAGTGAATGTTTCTCATTTGAGATGCAATGATATGGACCCTCTCAGGATTTTATAGTACATTAGTTTAATTAATATTAAACATTAACTATAGAAATCTCGTCATAGGTACAGTAGTGCAGTAATGAGTGTACTTATATCATATATATTATCACTGAAGGAAAATAAACTGCATAACGACCAATAGCCTGTAAATTCCATGATTGACAAAAGCTAAAACGGATTGATAGGTTAATGATCATTACAAGAACAAAACTAATTGGCACATCTAATTGGCACATCGTTGATCCTGAAGAGATCACACCCAAGGCCACATCTTTTTTGGTGACGTAGATTCCTTCCACGAGAAGTTAACAACATTTTCGTGAAACCTACCCGAATGCATAGACGTCACTTTTCTCTGTGAAAGGGAGATCCATGGCGACGTTTTCTGGTACGACAGCTAGAGACGTGATGACCTCTGGTGACAGGTAACATAGCCAACCGTCGGGGATGACCACTACATCCCCTTTCCTGTGAATGGAAGAGCTAACTTTGTGAATGCAGGTAAACAAAAACAACAACAAACAAACAAACACATGATACAGTTGGCAATATCACTTACAAGTAGCGAGAAAAATATGACCCTCCCCCAAAAAAAAGGGCCAGTTACACTTAAATGATCATAATGATGCTATATAGACTTGCAACATACCGCAAGTATGTCCTGTTATTATTTGGGGATATTTACGGCTTTTCATAGCTATCTCACAACATTTCTTTTTACAACGTCACAGTGGCACGTAATCTCGAGATGGTCTGTTAATGAACTCTGGATCAAATTAAATAATGTGACTTTGTGATTTTCTTCGTACTCCCTCTACAGAAGCTGTCTATTATGCAAGTTACATTGCCAGGTAAACCGGTTTAATATTCTCCATACTGGCATGAAATAGTTTCACCTTGTATCATTGCATGTGATATTTACAAACTGTGGTTACACCCAATACTGGGAGTAAAGATTGGAGTGGGTGAGGGGAAGGGGTAGTTACACCCAATACTGGGAGTAGAGATTGGAGTGGGTGGGGGAAGAGAGGGAAGTTACAGTAGGATATCATGATATAAGCTTACTCAAACATGGCACCACCCATCAATATCCCCTTTCCCAATCCAAGGCCAACTCCCCACCACCACCCCCCCAACTCTATGGATCATTTTTGAAACATGGACTGCCAAATTATTCATACACAACAAAATTCACAAGTACTGTATTCGAAGCTCTCATCTTCCCAATTTGATCTTCTTTTATTCTTTTTTGGGGGGGGGGGGGAGAGATTTGAAATGTTGCTGCTGTTCGCACCTAAAAGAAAAACAAAGGAAAATGACAAAGGCAAACCTGTGCTCTCTTGAAAGTCTCGCTAAGCTAAAGAGAGCAAAATCTGTGATGACCACTTTCCCATTTTCGATGAAGATGTTCTTGGATTTGAGATCCTTGTGGACAATTCCTTTGGCGTGCAAGTACCCCATACCCTGCGAGTCACAGAAAGGAAGAATATATAAAGACGAGTCTGTTAATGAAAGAATTCGTGAAGCACAGTCCCGAAAAAGTCATTCAATACACCCTCGAAGCATTGTACTGGCATCGACCAATACCATTCCTGACTTTCAATAATTAACTTTAAGGATTGACAAACAATAAACAGTACAAAATTGTCTTGTGCTACAGAGAAAAAAAACAACAGCCTTGCATTAACCATTGTCAGTTTTATTATTAACATACCTCTATTCCAACCCACCCATGCACCTCCCCTCCTCCCCCCTCCTTGAAACATTTACCTGTGCAATAAGTGTAGCTATCTGGATGGCTTTGATCATGCTGCACCCCCCCCCACCCCTCCCTCCACTCCCCAAAACCTTTAAACACTTACCTGTGCAATCTGTGTAGCTATCTGGATGGCTTTGATCAATCCAAACCTGTCCTTCCGCGTATGAATGCGAGTAAATAGAGTTTGTCCTTTGCATAAACTGAAAGATAGAAATACATCAAACAGTTAATACATTAATGCAAAAACAGGTATTTCATAAACTGAACTAAATACATACACAGAAAATTGTCCACAAAGCTGTAAATCTTTGATGTCAGAGCTAAAGCAAAACTCTAAACTCTATAATTGATTTAACTGCATCTCCAAATGACGATTCAACTTTCGTCATTTCTACTCCGAACATGAATGGCGTTGATGTTCTTCACCTTCTCTGAAAGGTCCCTCCCCCTCCCTCTCCCCCTCCCCTCCCCTCCCTCTCTCCCTCCCTGAGGTGAAAGTTGAGAAAATAAACCCACTAGATTTTGTTCCCTTCTCCGTGGTTGTACACGAACAAAATACGGTTCCGACACTGGAACGTTTGAAAATTTCGTTGAGCAGTGTTTTACATTTATACATTTATTCATGAAACAACCAACAGCTAATCATCAATTGATACAGGGGAAAGAAGGGTGTGTGGTAAATTGATTGTCACTTCCACCTCTGATATACAGTATCAATGATATTCACTTTAACACTGGCCGATACTTCAGGGAAACAACAAAATGTGTATTTCTTGGCGATGCTGTGTACAACTCCGTTTCACTTCATTTTTAAAGCTACAACGAAAGGCACCCCGTGAAATGCAAGCTAAGCGTAATATTTATGCTACATCAGTTATGAGTAAGCAGGTCTTCTTAATTCATATTGTTCATATTAATTGCACATTTAAAGGTCAAATCAATTGTCCCACACAACCAAAGAAAACAACGCACGAGATGAAACATTAAGAGTTGACTTACTTTGTAACGATGGCTAGATTAGGTAGGTGCATGCAAGCACCGGTAAATAAAACAACATTTTCGTGCCTCGTTTTCTTAAACTGTTGAACCTATGGGCAGAGGAGGAAAAAAGGAAACATGGTAACATTATATATCGATGTATTACAAAATGCTTGGATTTTCCTTGCATCCATTCTTGCCAAAGCAAACAACTTTTTACGAAAGGGTCTGGATCGTATTTTAATGAGTGGGAAAAAAAGTCAACTTTGGAAATTATTTGAATGATCCCAGGATTTGAACTCTTAATTGCTGACATCTAAAAACAGAAACCCCCCCATCCCCCCCCCCCAAAAAAAACCAGGTAAAACAGTGGAAACCAACACAGGCAAAAAAAATCAAGAACTGTAAACACAGTTGTAAGACAATCACCAAAAGAGAGTGAACATATTACGTTTCGGTAGTGGTACTGGATCTCTCCGGCGAAAAACAGATGGTTCTAGTCACAATTGGATCAAATAAAAACTACAAAATTATTCCAAACCAGCAAGTTTGAAAGTGCAAGAAAAGAAGTAGTGTAACATATAGATATGGAAAATAGCACCAATAACTTGTGAGAATCTGGCGTTGAATTTTGGTGGGGAGTTGAGGGGGGGGTTTTTGGTGGGATGAGTGGGGGCATTGTTGCTTGAGTGGTGGAGTTGTTGGTATGGGGGGGGTGGGAGGATATGGGAATGTTGATGGAAGGGGTGGCATGGGTTATAGATGCTGCACGGTGAAGGAAATGGGTATAATTTAGTGTTATGACCTGTTAACATTCTTCTTTTTTTTAAAACTACACCCAATAATTTTCCCTAAAAGCAATCAGCTTTAGCATCATATCATCTCTTACCTCTCTCCTGAAGGCCTTAAGTTGTTCTTTGTCCTCTTCGTCGATATTAATGATCTTGATGGCAACTTCTCCGTGCCAGTTACCCCTGTTGGAGTAAATCAGAGAGAGAAAATCCGCTAGTGTTTTTTTTTCAAAATGTGGGAACGAGGAATCGATCTTTATAAAAATTCATCGCTTCATAAAGATTATTAAAAATATCCCGCCAGCCCTAGCCCTAGCCTGTCTCTCCCATCCCATACCATCTCCTCCCCCCCCCCTCCAGGAACAGAACTAACCAAAGACACAAGGTCTCCATACTAACCGGTAAACAGGGCCGAATCTGCCCAGACCCAGAAGTTCCTTCAATTCAAGTTGATCAAATGGAATGTCCCATTCAGAAGCAACAGCATTCTGTCGAAAGAAAAAAACGACAAAT
>JAIPMN010038159.1:0-16033 GCA_020650975.1 Apostichopus californicus
TTTAACATATTGTCTTTATATTTTTCCCCCTGTTTTTCCTTACAGCGATCTATTTCAAGGTTTGATTCACATACAATGCCTCCCCAACCTCCTTTGAAGTCCAATATGAATACTCCTGCACCAACTTCAAGGTAAGAACTAAAGAGATGCTCTCCTTTAGTCTCCGATAACAACTTTGAATGTAAATGTTGGGAATGTAATTACTGCATCTTGCCTTTTAGTACTGAACACAGTGTTAGAAATCCTCATGGAGCCAATACAAAGTAAACTTTTCTCTATTAGTGACTAATAAAGATTTTTTGTCCACCCTGAAATCTGTACTTTACGAAAGGAATATTTCGGTTTCTGTCAAGCATTTTATTTTTAATGATTTTTTTTCATAATTCTTTATTTACCATCAAACAAACTTATCTTTATAATTGTTGCATAAGATGCTCATCAGGCCTCAAGTGTTTCTTCTGTTGTTTTTAAAGTTATTGTTTTTGTTAATGATGCGTGTGCTTGCCCAACAGGCTTCGCCATTCATCGCTGATTCTGAACGTGTTAAATCAATGCTACCTCTGTTGGTAACATTTGTGTAACTGAAGAATTCTTTGCCAAGTTTAAGCAAAATGTGTGGCGCTAATATCTGCAGATTAAAATGTGACATTGGTACTTGTGTTTTGTATTGCCACAAGATATAGAGCAAAATTTATGATTACATAATTTCTCTTGCCAAACTATTGTTGTGCATTAAAATGGTGGCTGTTTGCTCTGTGCCAATACAACCCTCACACTTTATTTCCCATTTATGGATCAAGTACTTTCCTTGCTTGATGTATTGTACATATTTGGTATCAGTTTCAAAGCTCCATTTTCTTTTGGACTGTCACCTTTGACCAGCCAGTGGTTTCTTATTGGATACTCTTCAACCAAATAAAACCGTCTGTCATTGAACATGGTCTTCTCTTTTTCAATTGCATTGAACTTTAGACAGACAGTTTACTCCAGTTCTCGACAGAGGACGCCCTCAAGACAGAGCCGAGAGAATACCACAGTCTTGAACAGGGTGTCGTCTCAGAACGGAATGAGGCCAGCCAGTACGGGGTAGGTTTCCTATTAAAGCAAAAAGTAGAGGCAAGAGTATCAGTCAGAGAAGTCATTTTTGATGGTCCAATGATGATGCAAATTTTCTGTCATCTTGGTTCTCCTACGTCGTGTCAGTCCTGCAGCGGAATTGAAACCTGGTTTTTTGTTCTTAAAAATTCTATCTCTTAATTGAGCCAAATATTGTTTTGCATTGTCCAATAATGATACTGCTATTATTATTACTTTTCACTTTATCTGACCATAGGAGGTAAATTTTCCACCACCTTGGGTAGGGGGGGGGGTTGATCGACATCGAGGGTTATCACCCCCTCCCCTTTGTCGAAAAAACGTGGTTACATCAATCACCTTACATTGTAGTAGGTACATGGCTGTCAATGGGGGCGGCCAAAATTTGAGCTTGGTAAGATCAGAAACGGGTGAAGGACTGTGGCTGTCGACAAATTTCCTGTTCTCAAACTTTGGTAGCAAGATGTCCAAATCCCAATCGAGAAAGTTTGTTCTTTGTACTTATTAGGACTTTGTGTATCCTCTCGGACGCCCACATAAGATAGCAGAGATAAACACACTATGGAGGATGTCCTGACATACAGTCACCCTAACAGATACCATACAAATACTGTAGTAACCCCTCCCTAAATCCTAAAAGTGGAGTTTGCATGTGGGCTAGCAGAAAAGTAATATGGTTTTGTTGGTACACTCATATCGCTGTTACTTTTGGAGTTGTAGCAAGTCATTCTCCACTTGAGTACAGTCGAGTTAAAGGTGTCATCTCAGGTCATAGCAATTAATTCCCCAGACTGTGAGCTGAATTACAATATATTTTGCAAGCTGTTTCAGTTTTGTAAAGTTTAAACAATGCAGGTGACATCTTGTTGATTTGTTTTGGGAAGCAGAACAATTATATTGTGGTAAAAATAAAACGAAAAAAAAAACCTTTGGCCTGTAATCAAAAAATACGTTAAAAAAATACCTTTGGCCTGCAATTTAAAAAAACGTTTTGGCCTGTGAAAGAAAAAACGAAAAAAAAACCTTTGGCCTGTGATAAAAAAAAAAACAATCCTTTGTCCTGTGATAGAAAAAAAAACCTTTGTCCTGTGATAAAAAAAAACGAAAAGAAATAAACCCTTTGGCCAGCGATAAAAAAAAACGTTTTGGCCTGTGAAAGAAAAACGAAAAAACCCATTGGCTTGTGATAAAAAAAAAACCAAAGACAATCCTTTGGCCTGTGATAGAAAAAAAAAACCTTTGGCCTGTGATAAAAAAAAAACGAAAAAATATAAACCCTTTGGCCAGTGATAAAAAAAAAACCCTTTGGCCTGTGATAAAAAAAACCTTTGGCCTGTGGTAAAAAAAAAACCTCTTTGGCCTGTGATAAAAAAAAAACGAAAGAAAAAACCTTTGGCCTGTGATAAAAAAATATAAAAAAACCTTTGGCCTGTGATAAAAAAAAAAACTTTCACCTGTTGGCTGACATGGAATATATGGTATCTGTATGTGTTAAATATTACAAAGAGTTTCATATCATCATAGGATTGGTATTGTTGTGCAGATTGGTATAACATAAAGATGTCAGTGTGTTATGACATTTTGTTACTAGAAAGTTGTGATATCACACCTGTAAATATTGTGACATGAATGTGTGTTATATTACATGCCAACACATTACCGTGATTGAAAATCAACAAATAAATGTATGTGACCTCTCAGGGTCATTGTCCTCTATTCCAGCAGAAAGTCAAATTTTCTATCTGTTTTTGCTAACAGAAGCATGTCCCAGGTTGCCATGGCGACAGGATCATCAGAGGAAGTTCGCAGGCAGTTCCAAGAGTACAAATCGCTCCTCCAGGTTGCAGAAGTTGAAAGAGATAGAGTCATGGAGCTCATCAAAGTACTTCAGCAGAGGTAATGTACCTTATTAGTAACTTTGGTCTTTCACAGATCCATCCGAATGGTTATTTTGTGTTCTTTTTGCCAACTGAAGGTCAGTGGAAAGTTATGAATGCTTCCATGTAATAATAAACAATTCCAGAAATTTCTCGTATTAGCACATGGCAAATTTTCAACCGTTGTCCAATTGTCCAAGAAGACCAAATTTCTGCTTGGACGACCAAAATAAACTTTGGAGGTTGTTAGTCGGGCAGAGGTGTAATTGTTGTACATCAAATTCAGATTGCATTGTAACTAATTACAGGGCACATGCAGCAGCATCCTCAAGCAATATGTTTTACGACCCTATTAATGTGGCCTGCTGATCGATTGCGGCAAGGGGGAACGTGAAATATGTCGACTTTGAGGAGTTTGTGTGCGGGGCCTACTTGTGATAGGGTATTTCAACGACAAGGGGTATGGAGAACTTTCTGTTCTTTTGTCACCCATGTAATTTCATATTTCTATTTTATTCACAGGAGTAGGTATGTCTGTCAGTGCTGTGACACATGGATTGGGACTAAATTCACATTGTAACCTGTCAGGTCAATTCTGTGCCAACCCCCCTCCCCCCTCTTACCCCCCGCCCCCAAATAAATGTATGCACATTTTTATGATCAAACTGGACAAAAGGGCAAATACAAATAAATTTCTTCTTTATTTTGATCTTACTTCAGATGTGATGAAAGTAATCAGAAGGTGACAGACACGCAGAAGCAAGTTACAGAACTGAAGCAACGCAATGCACAAATTGAGAAGCAACTGGATAGGTTGAAAGTGGAGACCAGTAAAGGTACATTAGTCTTTGTTTTATGAACGGGTTGGAGACTTACCCTCGGAATTAGTAATTGAAAAATAATCACTAGTGTGACTGGAGGCTGTATCTCAGCAGTTCTGGGGGGGGGGGGGGAGGAGGGGAGGAAGGAGAAGGGGAAAAATTGTGGAGGTTTCCTTGTTTGTCTTGTCTCACGTCGCAAGTTAATGCAGACGGCTTTAAGCTTTAAGCCAGCTTTAAGCCGTAAAATGTTGCTCGACAAGTGTGCTCAATAAAATAGAGTATTTTTAGTGGAGTTAGAGCAGGTTTCACCTTTTCATTAGTTTCACCTTAATCTTAATCTTTTATCCAAATCACTGGCAGTAGATCACATTAGAACTGTTTACTACCTGAGTACATTGAGTCGGATACTTATGTTGTTTCCTAAAACTTATGGTCTGTATATCTCAATTTGGTTTGTGTATATTTTAATTGATGTATTGCGGACAGTGTACCGATCGCTGGCAATGAATACAGCTGGAGCTAAAACAGAACTAACAAAGCTTGTCTAAAGGTTCTGCCACGTTGCTGATCGGGCTAGTTTTCATTTCTTACCTCACTGAAAGTGGTGACCGACTTCCCCGTAAAACAGTGGCATTATTTACAGTTATTACAAATGTTCATTGTAATAATTACTTTAATCTTACAGGCTCTGCAAAGAAGACATCCAAGATACAAGTGAGTGCAATGTCTAGTGTACAGGATCTACTCCGAGAGGATGTCATTGTCTCTCAAGAAACAACAGATGAATTGCAATCAAGGTAAACTGTCTAATGTCAAATATGGAATTTAAAGAAAAAACATTGTCGTACAGAAAAAACAGAAAGAAACAGAAAGGAAGATTATGTGTCTCAAATTCCATCTGCGCAACATTTTTGATGATAAGTTACAAAATGCTGACGCATTTCATTTCACTAAAAAGAGATGTTTATGACATTTTGCATAGTAATTTTTGCTAAGCAATTTAATCATTTTTGCATAGCAATTTTGTAATTTTGCATAGCAATATGACCATTTTGCATAGCAATTTGATCATTTTGCATAGCGTTTTGATCATTTTGCGATGCTCAGGGTTCACATTAAGACATATGTGGCCCATAACCATGGAACTGTGTCAACTTAGTTTATGAATTCAAAATGTTTATGAATTCAACTCTGTTTGAGAGTAGATTTCTAATTGGGAATTTTGTTCTTGATACTGTTTCTCTTTACTTGAAACAGGTTAGCCATTCAGGTCGACGAAAACAATGCTCTTAAGGCGGCCCTCCAGAGCACCCTACAGTCCAAGGATGAGGACCTCAAGTTATACCAACAGATGATGGAACAAACAAAGCAAGTGTTCTTGACTGGACTCAGACAATATCGACAAACATCATCCTAATGTGATACCGAGAGAGATGAAACTTCATAACCAGAGGATGGCACAGATGGAAGCTTCCAGGAATGGATGGGTGGTTGAACTCCTCCTAAAAGGAAATTGTACCAATTTTGGAAGTTTCTTCTTTTAAGGGACATCAGTATAGCCTCCAATTAACATTTATAATAAAAAAATACAAATAAAATTTCCGGAGCTTTGGACCTTACAAATTATTCTGAGATGTCGTGGGGCATAAAATCAGGTTATTGTCCGGCCAACTTCTCCTACCCCTCATGTTGATAATGGTCGACCGAGGTTGAACTGATGATGATGACGATGATGATGATGATGATGATGGTGATAGTGATGGTGATAATGATCCCAGGGAGAAAAAAATACTTCACATATTGACACTGGTGACCAGAATTTGACTTGCTAGCATATTGGAGGACAATACTGATTGTTAGCCTTTAAGTATTTTGGTTGGACTGAATTTTTTTGTTAGTCTTAATAATGAACTTCATCATGATATTTCAGAGACTAGCCATTTGAAAGTGTCACATATGGACACCCTAAGCTTTGACAAGGAAGAGGGTGAGGGGGGCATGCATGCAAGAATAGGGGTGAGGGCATGAGGGCTGAGGAGAATGTTCAGCACATGCTATGTGCATACATCACTGAATTTGCTATGTATGCATATTTGATTGTCATATAAAGTTAAACATTGAATAGAGGAGAAAATAATAACAAAGTTGACTTATTTTCTTCTTTTTGTAAGCCTTTTATTATGAATAATTTTTTTTATAAAATAGCCCCAATATATTCCATTTACAAAACCTTTTGCACTTTTAAAAACCTTGATAAAAATATTTGATTTATTTATTTATCAAGTTAGCTCCTTTGTTAAATATTTAAATTTTTAAATATCAAAGTACAACTTACAAAACAAACAAGGCTTTGATTGGCTGAGATTAATCTATAAGTGTCTAAACAACTTTCTTCGCTCATAAATTGTGATCAAATTTAATATGAAAAAAGAGTAAAAAAAAAGACATTTTGCCTCATTTGTTCTATGACAATACAGCTTGTTAAGCTTGAATCTGTTCAAATTTCGGCTTGCATAATCAAGCTGTTTTTTTTACAAACGCAAAATGCTGATTTGTTGCAATCGTCATGACATTGTCATAGGGATTCTAGTATGTAATAACATACATAATGATATCAAAACCACCCAAAAAAGTTGGCCTCAGTTTAAACATGTCAGCCCATAATTAACTAGTATCACACTGATGTATCACACTGTGTATCACACTATGTATCACACTGTGATACTAGTATCACAATTAACTAGTATCACATTAACTAGTATCATCTCAGAATAAAATACCAAATGGTCTTTTTTGGAGGAATGGTTTTCTTTTCTTTATAAACATATATAATACTTCTTTGATTGCATGAGACCCTGCTTAAAGTAACTCTTCAATATCTAGTAGGTAAATTTTAAAGCCATATAGGATTGTTACATGAAACATTAAAAATTATGTCACATCATAGATTCATCAATTTATAAAATTATAAATTGTAAAGACAAGGACTGAGTGTACCAAGTAAGGGGGCTGTGGTCCTGATATCCCCAGCCCCCCCCTCATTTAGAGGGTATGAGAGCATCCCCCCTTGGGTCTGAATACAAGCAAAGGCTGTGCTAAAAAGTACTTTGCAATTTTCGTGTGAGGTTGCAAAGGTACATCCTCAACAAACCCCTGCCCACCCCATATCCACACGTCAAACAGTTATCTGATTATAATTTTTTTTTTTATGACATCAACGGCATTAATCCAGACCATCAGTTTAAAAATTGCCCAAGTTTACCATTTGATCATAATACATACACAAAAAGATGTTTATTAAAAAAAAACTAAAAAAGAGCGACTTTTAAAAAACGAAAAAGGAGACGACTTCTTACAGAATGGAAACTATATCAGAGCCTCGGAAATAGTTCAACAAAGATATATATATATATATATATGATATATATATAAATATAATCATTAATCTTTAGTGAATACTTCGACCATGCATGCAAGCAAATCAAGTTTTCTATACTACCTACAACTTCATTGATATACACCATCTCACCATGCCATCATGATCCCCTTCTTTACTGACCCCTCACTGACCTTTAACCTCACTACCACCTACTAACCTACCACCCTACCAACCTCCACCAATAACAATACCGTCTCAAATACAAAGTTCATTCAAAATTAACTGAAAACTATTTCCTTGACTTTCACCAAGGACTTTCTCTGTACATATTTTAATAAATAACACATAATTTTGTTTTAACTTCAAACTCAACGTTTTGAAAACTTGATCATTTAAAGTCTTGTGATACGGGTAAAAACATGAAAAAACATCTATAATTAATGCATAGTATTTTATTGATATGATTTTGATATAAAAAATATTATAAAAACTTAACTTTGGTAAAATGTCGAATAATATTTTAGAAATACAGATACGCAGATAACTGAATTTACATTTAATAATACCTCATTTAATTTAACAACACCATCCAACAAAACAGAATAAACTTCTTGAAGTGGTTCTGTGAAAAACTTATACCTCTTTTCTCCTTTCAATTGCTTAACCTCTTAGCCTTTACATGAAATTTGAACCTCTGATAAACAGCTGCTACCTCAGTCTTTCAAACCTCAAATCTGTCACTTTCACCTTGTCATTTTTACCTTAAATCTGTCACTTCTGATGAACTGCTTGTTTTTTCCTCCATTACTTATTTTTACCCTTCATCTTGTACCTTTAAAACTTTTAACATCTGATAAACAGGTCTTACCTTCTTCCCCTTCACACTATTACAGTTTTCACAACAGAGGAAGAATTGTTTGTTACGGTGACCTCCCTTACCCTCTTATTAACCAATTCAGATTTTTACTGTTACCACTAAAGAACAGATGTGAATAAAGAACAGCACCATGCTATACATCTTTTTGATTTGGCTAATTAAAATATTCAAGACAAAGAGTTTATTCACTGGATAAAGCAATGGACGCACAATCTGGAAAAGATACCTCTCTCGCTAATACCAATTATTGAAAAATTGCAGAGACACACACACACATGAAAGACACACACAGACTCACACACATGAAAGGAAAAAAGTTAGTCCTGTGTGAACTGATCGCTCCACGGGCGGTCATCTTCTTCCTGTATTAAATATCGACCAAAAACAAAAGTTTCAATCACGCTTTACGCTCTCTAAAGGTACATACATTCCAACTGATATCTTGACGAGAAGAAACAAGTGAGGAGCTTGTAACATGGAATTTATCACCAGAGTGTACAAGCAGTGTTTCTGAGAGTTTAAAACCCAAACAGCTACTTTGACAAGTTGTAAAACAAAAATACAAATGACACGATACAAATTGGGAAGGCAATTAACCACTTCTTATAGGTCAAGAAGTGACAAAGCTGATACAAACAATATGATGCCAGCAACTCATTCCATCATGCCTACCACCAAGAGTAGTTTAGTCTAGACGAGCATACAACTCCTGGCAAGAACTTCAAAAACAAAAACATAATTGATAGCATAATTTCATGGAGGTGAGAGTAAGAGTAATGAAAAAACGGTTTAAAAGGGAAAAAAATGAAAATCTGGCCATTCACACAATTTTTACTTCAACATGAAATGGGTTAAACTTTGTTTAGACCTGTTACAGGTAATATCTTGTTGGAATAGAAACATAGTTGACAAAGCTATAGATACCAATAAAATTAAATGAAAACAAATTATGATGTAGAATACAGAGGACAGCAACGTTATAATAATCTTTCACCCTTTTCCTTTCGTATAAACAAGGCTTGTTTTACGTAGTACATAATCTCCATCAAATTTATAAGACATATTTTATAAGGCTTTGATAGAAAGAAAAAGAATATTGAAATTGAGCAAAATGGAAGACCTCTTCTTTGATTAAAAAAGAAAAAAAAATTGAAAAAGAAAAAATGAACAGAAAAGAAAAGAAAAGAAAACAGAAAATTTAGAAGTATGCAGCTTGCTTTAAGTTATATATAACACAAAACTACCAGATCACATCATCCAAATTTTGGTTTCAAAGTTAAAAAGCACCCCATAAGCTCAACATCAGAAACTGATATCATTATTATATTCAAATATGATATTTACATTTACAACAGAAAATGGAGTTGAGTTTCTTCTTGATATCCATAATTTATTTGTTTATGCCCCTGGCCCCCCTCTCCCCCCAGGTATGCTGTTTTATATCTCAATTTTCAACGGTATAATACCTTCCATTCTGCATGACTACATAACAAACCAAAAATACAAAAAAATTAATGGCATCACTTTTGTTAGATCAATGTAAATCTCTATTCCTCCCCCCCCCCCTTGACCTTGCCCTGCACCACTCCACCCCAAACTTAGCGCCTGCTAGATAACAATGCCTATTATTATATACAAAGCAACAGAAAAGAAAAATAAACATGTCAATTTTTTTCATACTTGCAACATGATATTACATCATTTCAGAGGTATGCACGTTAGGTGTGTACCTGACCACGCATACATTTAGTACATTATTCATAGCCTTATCAAATGTATTCAATTAAGTTGATTACCAATGGACGATGAAAATACATAACTGTTCAAGAAATGAAGAGCGATTGAAATATCAGCGACAATGTCAATGGAATACTTTCTTTTTTTGCTTTAGGGCTAGGAATGGTAGGAGAAGGTTTTAAAACTTTACATTCTGTACAATATAAAATATGCTGAAAAAAAAACAAAAAACATATCTCAAGAAGACAATTGGATATATCACACTCTGTAATGACAGAGTTAATAAAATGACTTTAAAATATGTAATAAGTTTCTTCTTTCTTTCTTTTAAATGAAAATGTTTTGATTGTCTGGGAAGGTACCAAAATTAATTTGAGTTGTATGTATACATGTCATCAGTGTTGTAGCCACGCCGGTCGGCGCCGGTCGGGCGTAACCGCCACTAGTGCTTGCCGACCGGCACTCAGAGTAAATCAGCATCCTACCAACCGCCACTCAAGCTTCCTACCGACCGTCACAAAAATCAGTGAATCTTGTATTAAATGAAATCAAAATACACTGAAAATTACCTGTGTCAAACTCGAAATAGTTTGTTCACAAATTTACCCAAAATATTACTATTCTGAATCAGAAGTTAGAATACTGTAGTCCGATTCTCTAGCCTGAACAAAACCAAATAAAAACCTGGGTAACTATAGTAATACTACGAAACTATGATCAATCATCAACGCAATGAGCGAGCCATAACTCACAAGCGCAGACACGGTAATCATAACAGCTGCATGCAGTACACGTGGGTAGAATAGAGCCACCTAAAGCCATTGAAATCAACTAAAACCCTGTAGCTTCGGGGGCTTTGCCACTTGAACCCCACCAAGGGCCCCTGGACCTCACGCAGAAGAGGGCCCACTATGCTCGCGGGCTGGCTTCGCTCGCCATCGTCAGACAAATTAGCCGCCACTCTCTTCAAATTAGCCAGCACTCACTTTCTCCTGGCTACAACACTGCATGTCATTATGAATAATCTTTAAAATATCCCAAACACTGTGCCTAAAATTTCGTTTTCCCAATAAACTTTGTGATAGTGAAAAGAATTTGTGATAGGGGATAACTTTCAAATTTACAAGTCTCATTGCTCTGCTAACTGTCAGGGGATGATGTAGATTGCTACCAACCAGTTGTGAGGGCTATGAACTTCCACAGTACTCTTGCATACCACCAGACCAAGTTTCACAACCCCAAACTCTACTCCATGATACAAGAACCTTAAAGAACATCGTGGAAGTGGTCTGAAGTTATATTTGGTACTTAAACCCTACAGAGACACATGACAAACTTTTCCCCAATTTGAGATATGGTTGATTGAATTTCAACTGTTTTTTACGAAGGCTTAATATTAATAGGGGGGCAAAAACGTGTCCCCAAATCTCCAAATTTTGATAAAAAAAAGAAGACAAAATTTCGACTTTTTAAGTCAAAATTTTGAGATAAAAAGGCATAATTTTGAGATAGAAAGTCAAACTTTTGACTTAAAAAAAAGCAAAATTTTTGACTTTTTATCTCAATTTTTTCTTTACTATGTCCCTATTAAGCCACCATAGTTTTTAAGGGTCGGAAAAAACCCTACCCTTATTTTAGAAAGCGCATCACAGAACATGTGATGTCACTGTGATGTCATCATTGTAGATATTCTTCATCACATAGTTCAAAGAAAAGGATAGTTCAGAGAGGAAATTTAATTTTTGATCAATTAAAGAGGAACATGTACTGAAGCAGCCCTGTGAAAATTTGCACCCCATAATTCCGACATTGAATTTTTGAGATATCAATCGAGAGTTAAAGTCGTCACAGTTTGTACCGTCGATGAACTGGATGCAGAACAGTCGTGATGTCGTAAATCCACATGGAGAGGAAAAATGTTTTTTTTTTTCCTGATTTCCTTATGGGAAATGTGACGTTACCAATGCCCCAACGACAGTAGTTGATGCATTCTATTTTCGGAAAAGAAATATACAATTTAAAAGGAAGACGTTATTTGTCAGTGTGCATCTACGACATCACACCTGTTTGCTTCCAGTTCACTTTTGGTAAAGAAAACTTGTCAACTTCAAAGTGTTGTCAATTTTAAAATTGATACAAAGGAATTGAATGCAAATTGAACCATAATGCAGAGAATGTTAGCATCAGTCACAAATAACCTTTCATCTGGATTATCCCTTTCAATCCCTCTCTGGATTATCCCTGGATTATCCCTTTCAAATGTGATATGTTCGCTGAGCTCTCGGTTACTGCTGCTTCCGAATTCCAGCTGAACAACAGTGTCTGTTGCATCAAAACGTGTTTGGTAATTTCAGATTCAAATTTCCTCTTAGCATTTTTTATAATTTTTAAATTTTCTGCCAATGGGGAGAACAGATCCCTTTTTCAACCAGTAACGTAGCAGACCTCTTTAATACATTTGACAATGACTTTCTCACTGATGTTTTATCCTCCCAAGAGCACCAGCAATGGTTTCTCGCACAGAGCTATGGTTAACATTATCCCACATCCGAGAGTCACGCCTGCTGCTTGAAGACCAAACTGAAGTATCCTACTGTCCTCGGCGCTCTTGGTGCTTTCTACCATCTCGGGAATCTGTAAGAGATGAAAGATACTTGTTAAACATACTGGAAAGACAGACGCTTTCTAAGATACTGTTAAGAAGATACTGGTTATAGATACTGGTTAAACATTCTGGTTAGAGATACTGGTTAGAGATACTGGAAAGAGAGACGCTTTATCAGATACTGTTTAAAAGATACTGGTTGAAGATACTGGTTATAGATACTGGTTAAACATTCTGGTTAGAGATACTGGTTAGAGATACTGGAAAGAGAGACGCTTTATCAGATGCTGTTTAGAAGATACTGGTTAAAGATACTACTGTACATGTGTTTCATTGTTATTTATTCTTACAACCTTACATTTAGACCTTAATTTTTATTTGTGGGGAGTATCCCCAAAAAGCACCCCCCCCCCCCTACATTGGAGTCAGCTTCAACAACCCACATGGGCACACCTTCTCCTTTCAAAAATCCTGGACTGGTCCTTGGCAAGATTGCACATAACCATTCAGCAGTATATCATTAATCCCTTAAATATCATTAATCCCTTGGTATGGTCAAGCAATCCCTCATTAAAGATGACAATAATAAACAAAATAATAATAAAAAAAAAAAAATTAATAGCGCAGCAATCCTTCACGGTCTGAAAACTGTGGGACAGATAATCAAACAATGTTACTCCCGATGTTATCTGCAGCATTACTATCGTCAGGCCACTCGTGCCCTTTACGAGTACTTTGGTTCCCTCACAGAAACAAATAAGTTATGTATCGCTTGGTTATGGTCAAGCTATTGAGTTTGATAAGAGTTGCTGGTAACACTGTCAATACATTGATATTAATGCAAGGCATGACAATATGATTGGCATTGAGTAGATTGAGTATATATTCATTAGCTTGGGGAACCAACTTTCACTTACATCAACCTGGTGACCCTATAGTAGTGTGGATGTCATGGTCTAGGCAAGGGGTCCATGTGCTGGGAGGTATCCCCCTTCCCTTGTGAGACATTTCAATATGATTTTAGGGTGCTTGCTTGCAAAATGATGTCACATTTTGAAACTTTTGAAGTAATCTGTGGTGCAAGATGTTTCCACTTTTTCTTTGGACCATAATATATTGTTTGTCTTCCGAACATTTTGGCAACCCTAAAAACAATATTGGGCGACCATTAAGTGTGTGTCAACCCTTACTTTGCAATACCAGGGATTTTAAGCGCATCAGCACTCAAGGTATTAACTCAATAGCAAGTCATGATCACTGGCAAAGAGTGAATCTTGCAACCATAAATGTCAGGCTTCAAAGAGAGATAAAAACTGTTAATAAACTGTTTATCTACTGCAAAGAGCCTGTGTAGGTAAACATGTAAAAACATAACATTTTTTGGACCCTAACAGGATCTTTTTCGGAATCTTCCGAAAAAGGAAAACAAACTAAGGACACATGAGAAGGACAGCTGGACAGACAACTAAACTGGACAATCGACGTCCGTTATGTTCGGGCGCTAAACGTCATGGCTGGGAGTCCACTGTCATAGAATCTGACAAGATAACGAGATACGTTCACAACACCACTGGATTTCACCGGCCATAAGAAAGCACGATTTGACATTTATCAAACAGGATATTGGTTATTTAACTGAGTCGCTATCTTAATAAGGTCACAGCTTTTCTTTGACAATTTCTTACGTGTGCTCTCTTATAGGGTTCTTTATCTGCTTAGGGTATAATAAAACCTTGACACCAGATCGATTGACGGATTATTGTTGAAGTTTATGTCGCTGTTTCCCACCATCACAAGTTATAACAGTTTCGAAAAAGTTCAACATCTGACAAGACCAATCCAAACTGACCTTGTTGGAGTCGTGTACACAAGACACTTATCTAGATATACTTTGGAGAGGAGGAATAGTCCAGCCTGGCATTAAAGTGCGTTTAGCCTTTGGGTAGCGCTACTGAATCTAGTCAACAACTAACACACAAAGCTCTGGCTAGCTGACATGGAACCTAGACCGGACACTATAATCCTGATATAACTGCACGTTAGGTAACAGCATATGCTAGACCTACTTCATCAACAACAATGTTACCATCAGAGATAACCAGTTGTAAGCTGATTTCTACAAACATTTTCTGATCCACAGTGATAAAATTATTTCGATTGAAAGTTGCCGGTTTTCAAAGAAGATGGCTTACTTCGGAAGTTTGAATATGAGAAATGATTTTATCCAGCATTTTGATGAAGAAAGTTTTTACTATGTATGACAGGAATGATGGACAAAATGTTGGACCCAATATGGCGCCTAAACGATAGCGTTAGTTCGTCACTGCGGTTACTTTCAATTCATCCTCCCCTCAAACATGATAAAACATGCTGTATATTTACATCCAGCCAAGTATTGGGGGCATGAGGTATTCTAATACTCACCAAGTCCACCAACGCTATGTAAAGGAACATGCCAGCGGCAAAAGCAAACATCCAGGTAGAGGCAGAAGTTATGTTACCCACGGCAACACCCAATGCCATCCCGACGTATGCTAACACTGACGATACACCTTGAACTGCCAATGCCTGTTTGATAGACATTCCAGCCTTCAACATGACTGCAAAATCGCCTGAAATGTTACAAAAGGGAAAAGTGTAAGAAGAGAAGAAACAACCATTGTAAATAAATTTAAAGAATATGATCATATGAAGATTACCAACATCTCTGCACATGGCTTTCCTGCTGTTAGAGCTTAGTAAGCCATCTACTGTAGAGTTAGTGTATTAGGCTACCCATGGTGGCCAATTTTATGAACAACATAAAAACTGATCCCTTTAAAATGAACACTCAGTATAGCTTATTGTATTAGCCCCAAAGGTAATTTCTAAGAGTTGTTTATATGTTAATAATAAAATAAACATCATTGAAATGCATCTTCAAGCTGAACTTTATTAGAACATAAGTACTCATTGACATGAGTTGACAGGGTTGGAACAAACTTCTCTTGAAATGACACAAGTACACGTAACTCAAATTCTACTCCAGAGTGTGCAGAATAGCATTAACCGCTGATGATGTTATGCAATCTGTCTTCATACTGATATACTTTGCTGTGTATTTAAATGAAGGCTCATTAATAGTTCAAGGTCAATACCGCACCTCTAGGCTGCTTGCACATGCATAATGCTACATATATATTTAAAATAGATATTTTTACATTTATTTATATATTTATATATTTTAATATATTTATTTTATTTATTTATTATTTATATATTTATTATTTATATATTTATTATTTATATATTTATTATATTTTATATATTTATATATATATTTATTTATATATTTACAATATATATTATATACAATATATATTTACAATATATATTACAATATATATTTACAAATATATAATAAACATATATATAGCTTACCTAATTCATGTGGTATTTCATGACACATGATGGCTATGGCTGTACTTATGCCGCCCGTCAGACTATCGACAAAGGCTGAACCGACCACCAAACCGTCGCAGAGGTTGTGCAGGGCATCTCCAAGGATGACGACCCACGCAAGACTTGAAATTCCTTCTCCGGAGACAAACCCATGGCTGTGCCCGTGACTATGCCCGTGTCCTTGGCTTTTCACCTCACTAC
>JAIPMN010038163.1:0-10473 GCA_020650975.1 Apostichopus californicus
CTGCAAAGGTACCTTGCAAGAAATGAAAAATTGATTAAACTCCTCTCTTGCCTATCTGCACACAAAACCTCTTTGGGACTGTGATTATAAATTAACTTAAAAGTTTTGTTTTTAATTTGTTCTTTGTTTCAGTCTGTTTGAAATTGGGGAATACATTTTAATTTGGGTGATTTCTCAATCAAGGTTTGTTTCCTTGGCTTTGCTATGTCCCTGCTTTTGTAAAATGTAATTAGTTTAATGTCAAGGGAACATGTCAATTGTTTTTGTTTTTTGGACAATTGCATTAGTTTTCACATTTTCATAATCTAGCAAAGAAGACAACCTAAGTTCAAGTTTTTTATACTCTGTGATCATTGACTATCTAACATTGTCTTTTAAAATAAAAAAAACCAACGTGTTTCTTAATCATTTGGAAGCCATAATATATTGAGACAAAACTAATCTCAAGGATTCATACTTAGCTATACTAACTTTTATGAATGCGTTGGGCTGTAAATTATGATTAGGATATTCAACCAGCTTCTCTACTGTACCTTGGATTAAGGATTCATACTTACAGTAGCTATACTAACTTTTATGAATGCGGTGGGCTGTAAATTATGATTAGGATATTCAACCAGCTTCTCTACCTTAGATTAAGGATTCATACTTAGCTATACTAACTTTTATGAATGCGGTGGGCTGTAAATTATGATTAGGATATTCAACCAGCTTTTCTACCTTGGATTAAGGATTCATACTTAGCTATACTAACTTTTGTGATTGCGGTGGGCTGTAAATTATGATTAGGATATTCAACCAGCTTCTCTACCTTGGATTAAGGATTCATACTTAGATATACTAACTTTTATGAATGCGGTGGGCTGTAAATTATGATTAGGATATTCAACCAGCTTCTCTACCTTGGATTAAGGATTCATACTTAGCTATACTAACTTTTGTGATTGCGGTGGGCTGTAAATTATGATTAGGATATTCAACCAGCTTCTCTACCTTGGATTAAGGATTCATACTTAGCTATACTAACTTTTATGAATGCGATGGGCTGTGAATTATGATTAGGATATTCAACCAGCTTCTCTACCTTGGATTAAGGATTCATACTTAGCTATACTAACTTTTATGAATGCTGTGGGCTGTAAATTATGATTAGGATATTCAACCAGCTTCTCTACCTTGGATTAAGGATTCATACTTAGCTATACTAACTTTTATTAATGCGGTGGGCTGTAAATTATGATTAAGATATTAAACCAGCTTCTCTACCTTGGATTAAGGATTCATACTTAGCTATACTAACTTTTATGAAGGCGATGGGCTGTGAATTATGATTAGGATATTCAACCAGCTTCTCTACCTTGGATTAAGGATTCATACTTAGCTATACTAACTTTTATGAATGCGGTGGGCTGTAAATTATGATTAAGATATTAAACCAGCTTCTCTACCTTGGATTAAGGATTCATACTTAGCTATACTAACTTTTGTGATTGCGATGGGCTGTGAATTATGATTAGGATATTCAACCAGCTTCTCTACGTTGGATTTCAAAACATTTTATCGTCATTTGTTTTTCTTTTAGGCTCCGGCAAGTTGGTTGGATAAAATGCATGGGGAGCATAAACTGGTGAGATTTTAAATGTTTGAATATTCCAAATGAGCTTTAGTAGAGTATAAATATTGTTATCTCTTTAAGATGAATAAAAGATTATATGTACAACTCCAAAATGGAAGCCCAATTGATGTCAGCCCTGAAGCAATGCTGTCTGCTATTAAAAAAAAAAACCTTTCCAAACACCGCTTCACCAGTATTTTTCCTGTGCCCGGCCAATGAAGAAAAGTTGCTTCTACTTAAAGGGTGTGAAGACTCGCGCAAAAAGAAACGTCTAATGCCGGTAATTTGACCTAGTTTCTGATGAGGTGTAACAGAAGTGTTAAACACAACCATCGATCCCAGAAAATACACACACAGCTTGCTACCATCGGTAATTAGACACTAGTGTACAGTCAGTACATACAGCTGTGGTCAATACCCACACACAGTATACAAACCAAACAGCAATGGACATCTCAGGTCCAGCTAAAGATAACAATTAAGGTATCACGTTTCATTACTGTCTGCATTTTGTAGCGACACAAACAAAACGTCACTTGCAAGCAACAGAAAGTTTACTTTTTCAGATGGCCGCACGCGGTTTGGGGCGAGTCTTCAATGCCTTTAAGAATATTGCAGTCTGAAAGTGACAATTTCCAATATTACTATTTATTACTTTTTTCTTTACATCAATTGAGTAGTTCTCTCTGTATCTCTGAAGTTGTTTCCTATAAGTAATTTATGTATTAAATATTAAAACATGACATCAAAACTATATTGTGCAATTGGCCTTAAATATGAATCATTAATTTAGAAAACTATGGACATTGATTTATTTGGTTTATAAATTTTGTGTTTTTATTATTTATTTGGGTGGAGTAGTTTATACTCTTATTGTAAGCCTCTTCTTTCTATTAATATGTTGCCATTTTCTTTGACATTTAAATCCTCTTTTTCTTGCTATATATATACTAATTTCCTGTTTTTAAATTAATCTTTTGAGTTTTGAAATTGAACCCAACAATACTTTCAGCAGAATATTCTTCCTAAAAATTCTCAATTTGCAAGCGTTGCCCCCTTTGTCCGGTGTAACATTTCAATTTGGATATTGGAAGCATACACAGTCTTACTATGGATTGTGTTTTTTTTGTATACATGTATGAATACTTCTTTCGTTCCTACTAAATATTTATTTAGTAACAGCTTAAAGATACAGTCAAAGTTACTGTACACCTGACAAAAATATATGATATTAACAAACAATAAATAGACATAAACTAGGCAAAGATCTTAAAACATACAGTGTAAACAAGTTTGGGGTTGTAGAAAATGAAAAAGTTAAACCAAACCTCCATATAATATATAGAATGTTAGAAGACACTGAAGTACAATGAAAGAAAATGACTGTAGAAGCAGTATATAGCTTTATATATAATTGTACTGTTATAACAACCTTGAATGTGCATAGTAGTTGGCGGTTTTGACAAAGACTGCACTAGATTTGTGTTCATACCAGGATTGCTGACGTTGCTGAATCAAAGACTGCACTAGATTTGTGTTCATTCCAGGATTGCAGACGTTGCTCAATCAAAGACTGCACTAGATTTTTGTTCATACCAGGATTGCCGACGTTGCTCAATCAAAGACTGCACTAGATTTGTGTTCATACCAGGATTGCCGACGTTGATCAATCAAAGACTGCACAAGATTTGTGTTCATACCAGGATTGCAGACGTTGCTCAATCAAAGACTGCACTAGATTTGTGTTCATACCAGGATTGCAGACGTTGCTCAATCAAAGACTGCACTAGATTTGTGTCCATACCAGGATTGCAGACATTGCTCAATCAAAGACTGCACTAGATTTGTGTCCATACCAGGATTGCAGACGTTTCTCAATCAAAGACTGCACTAGATTTGTGTTCATACCAGGATGCCGACGTTGCTCAATCAAAGACTGCACTAGATTTGTGTTCATACCAGGATTGCAGACGTTGCTCAATCTCACACAACCTGTAACCCTTTTTCTTTTCCGTATTTGTAATGATAATAAGTTTGTATTAACTAATCTATCTGGCTGTTAATTGGCTAGTTGCAATTAGTTTAACTCTTGGACAATTGTAAACCATCACTACCAACCACCATACACAAGCTCTGATAACAAAGTGGGAGATTTTTTTTTGGGGGGGGGGAGGAGGGGGATTGTATTAATTTGGAATGAACCCCACCAGAGTAACACTGAATTGTGGGGTGGGCTGTGAAATCTTCTTGTTTCACCCAAGATTTTGTAAAATATCTTAAATCACCTTCAATCCTCCAGATGTTTAGACCATCAATAGTTTATTCCATCCTTTTCAACATCCAAACATCAAAAAGTACGGTGATGGCTCAGAAAATGACCAAAAAATCAATACAGTAGGTCTTACTTAAGGGCTATTTTCCAATGGTTTCTTCTCAGACGGAAGTGCACTGCTATATTTTGTGATTCCCTAAATTGAATCCTGTCCGTCAGAACTGAACGAGATGATTTGAACAGACAGAATGGGTATGGTTTTGCCTGTCCTTGCAAGTGAACACATAAGTTGACAGCAAAGTTTCAACATGTTGAGTGCAATAGTCATTGTAATTGAGAACTGTGTATAAAAACAAAATCATGAGCATAAAATAATCATGTTTTTTTTTTATTCCTCAATTCATGCCTGCTCATAATAATATACTTTCCTAAGTCTTTCTGCTATACCTATCTTTTCCATTAGAGCAAATAGTTGAGAGATAAATTTACTGCAGTATTTTCGTTAACAGTTTCAAGTTTCAGTGTGATCCGGATTACAACATTTCCTGTCTACGTCAAACTTGAAGAACAAAAAATAAATGTTTACTTAATTGTCTAAAGTTAATAAAGGATGTGAAGTTTACTGGTTATTTTGGTAATAAATAGAATCAGGGAAGTATATCCAGATAGTTTTATTAAATGGTCGTGTTTTAGTTTGACATCCTGCTAATTGTTTAGAACACAACAGTGTGCATGAACTGTCCTACTGTACTTATATCAGGTGGCGTAAATACTGCAGGTTTCCCTGATACAGCTGAGCATAGTAAACAAACACATGAGTGAGAGTAACAGATGGTATTGAGGGGCTGGGGGGGGGTGATGTGGGAGGTGAAGGAGGGGCATAGATTTACAAAAGCTATTTAGAAGACAAACAAGTAAAATCTGTAATGTGTGATTGTGTTATTATGATGGTTTATTAATCAGAATAACTTACACAGTGAGAATTTTTACATGAGCCTGCAAGATTGTGCAACTGATATAATCAATATATTTTGGTGTATTGAAATCAATTACAAAAAAAAATCATACAGAAATATGCAAGGGTATTAAATCAGCATGTGTTATTAATTAAGGTTTTATCAGGATAAACTGGGGTTACTATCAATAATAATTGTGGAGATTGTAGCTATGATTCACAACTGGTGAGCCTCCACAGTTTTTAACTAAGTAAGTCCTATCATTCAGTACTCAATGAGTGGCTGAAATAATTGCACAACTGGTGAGCCTCCACCTTTAACTGAGTAAGTCCTATCATTCAGTACTCAATGAGTGGCTGAAATAATTGCACAACTGGTGAGCCTCCACAGTTTTTAACTAAGTAAGTCCTATCATTCAGTACTCAATGAGTGGCTGAAATAATTGCACAACTGGTGAGCCTCCACCTTTAACTAAGTAAGTCCTATCATTCAGTACTCAATGAGTGGCTGAAATATTTGCACAACTGGTGAGCCTCCACAGTTTTTAACTAAGTAAGTCCTATCATTCAGTACTCAATGAGTGGCTGAAATAATTGCACAACTGGTGAGCCTCCACCTTTAACTAAGTAAGTCCTATCATTCAGTACTCATTGAGTGGCTGAACTAATTGCACAACTGGTGAGCCTCCACCTTTAACTAAGTAAGTCCTATCATTCAGTACTCAATGAGTGGCTGAAATAAATGCACAACTGGTGAGCCTCCACCTTTAACTAAGTAAGTCCTATCATTCAGTACTCAATGAGTGGCTGAAATAATTGCACAACTGGTGAGCCTCCACCTTTAACTGAGTAAGTCCTATCATTCAGTACTCAATGAGTGGCTGAAATAATTGCACAACTGGTGAGCCTCCACCTTTAACTAAGTAAGTCCTATCATTCAGTACTCAATGAGTGGCTGAAATAATTGCACAACTGGTGAGCCTCCACCTAACTAAGTAAGTCTGGAAAGACTTTAAATGGAAGTTAAACCTTCGATTTTAGTTCCAGCCTTAAGTAGCGTTGATTGGGTAAGGGGAGGGAGGGGGTTGGAGGAGGGAACAGGGGGTTAGACATATTCATTTAATGACAAATTATGCTGTTTTATATTGTTCCTATCTCTTGGGAATTAAGCTGCTTGGTATTTTCTCTATCTCTGGGGAAGTGGATAAGTGGGGGAGGCCAAGAGCACTGAGGAGATCCATTCCCCTTCCTCCTCCCTCACCCTCTCACACCCCTCTCCCTCTCCTTGCTGGCTATTCCACTGCCAGATATCAATGAAGTTATTCAATCAAATTGTTTTGTCATGGTGGCAGTAATAGTAAGTATGCATGTTTTGATACTCTCTGACCAGTTTTGGTCATTCTAGCATGTTTCATTAATTCTGATGATCTCTTAACCTGCAATTTTTATTTTACTAACCATTCTGTCTTCTACCTCTGCTCCTCTTTCTCTACTAACACTGCCTGCCAGCCTGCTGACATGCCTTATTACACTGTGCTTGTCGATATTAGTTATGAGTTTTATGAGGATGGCGCGACTGTGTATGTACCTGAAGATATGATTTCAGTTGTTACCGCGGATACCACGGTGAGTCCAAACCTGCATCATGAAGTCCAGCGACCGGCTACCATGCATGTTTATGCATACATTCATCATGTGAATAGTGAAACCACCATGAATTAACTCAAATTAATAGCAAATAAAACATCAAATGTTCCTTCAGCCAAAATGGTCATCTGGGGGTTCCTTCCAAGGATTGAACTAGATTATTAAATTGTTGGCCAAAAGTATAAACCAATTTTGGTGATATTTAGAGAGTCGTTCACAGTGGTTTCACTATAAATTGAAAGGCAGCACAAACCCAACCGTTATCTTTCGCTTATATGACAGAAGTGATTACGTAGAACAACTCCCTCCAACAGCTAAGAAAATCTTGTTGCATTTTAAAAGTCATGTCCAGGAACTATAATTTTCTAAATCTGTGATGTCATAGTGCCACTAGGATCAGAAACCTATTTACTTGTGTTTTTCTATTCATGATTTCATATTAAACAGCATCGACTCTGAAACCAATGGTCATGTTATACCTAGGTTCAATATTATAGATTCGGCAGTTTGCAAAACCTCCATTTTCAGAAACTAAACAAACGTGAATAAAGTCAACCATGCAGAAAAATGAAGCACACATGTCAAATTATTTTAGACTTGTGCAAGTCTGCTGCCTTGTGAACAGTGGCGGAGCTAGGGGTATTGGTCAGGGGGGGCGAGAATGGTCTGTAGGGGCGCTTTCGGCACTATCTAAGCGGAGCGCCACCACAGGTTGGCGAGGAGCGTACAGAAAATTTTTGAGTAAAGATACCCCCTAGATCGCAGGAAATGACCCTTTCCGGGCCTTGCTAATTTGCAGATAAACGAAGAATAAATAGGTGTCATCGCCATTTTGTCAGAAAATTACACCAACAAATTGTGACAAATGTCAATAGGTAGATGAGAGCGCAATAAAAACCTAAATAATCGCGAGTAAGTATAAAGTAGTAAAAAGCTGAAAAGGGCGCCAGCAGTCCATTTGAGTCCGTCAGGGGGGGCATTCGCCCCCCCCCCCCCTGACTGTATGGATGCTCCGCCACTGCTTGTGAAGTATCAGGAACATTAAAATCTGTGATATCTCCTGAAGGGATATCAGATTTTCTTTGCAGTTTTGAGGTAGTTGTTCCAAACAGTAATCTCTTCTATCACATAGATCAATAATGATGGTTGGGTTCTCTCCTTTTAACATAAAATTCATCCTTTTCCTGTTGGTTATTTCTATCTTTTAAATTAGCATTTAAGAAATCTGCCAAACTATTCTGTCCTGGTTGATGTCAGAGACCGACAGAGAGGCCAAATCACTTATGTGGTGGAGGAAAATATAGAAATAATTGAAGATCACGAGGTAAATGAATGTTAATCTATGTGTATGTGATGACATGTTGCTGTAGGAGTTATTTCTTATCAGTGCTTTTATTTGCATAAACTTCTACCAACATGCTCATGAATATGCATGATCTAAACATTTGGAGGAACCAAGGAAACATGGACAGCCAAATTACATACATGTCGTAAAAATGGTTTTCCCATGAGTATATTGAATATCATCAGGGACACAAACACTTACATCTCATCTCTCAACCCTGTTAACACAGTGGAATAAAATCATTGTTTTTCTTTGTAATTATTGTGTAGTATAACTCCAAATGCTATAAGATGCAGTAAATTGGTTTATGTGCATCTATACTGATTAAAATATTAAACAATCTGCCCCTCCATACCCCCTTCCCACCATCCCACACCATCCACCACTTCACTGAAATGTGCAGTATGCTATGTCCCCTCGAAATAAGTTTATTTTGTCTGATTATCCCACCCTAATCTAAGCCAAAATTTTTACCGATGACCCAACTTGAAATATTTTCGAAGACACATACGGACAAAGCATTGTTTTAGTTTTTGTCTACATCTAATGAGAAATATATAATTTTAAAACTTGAATAAATGTGATAAATCAACAATATCTCCATTTTTGTCTCTCATCTAGGTAAACCACCCACAGGTGAAAGAGTACTTCAACGGCTTTGATGGAGTTCAATATATAGCCAAACAGTGGTTGAAAAAAATCTATCCAAATGACCAATGACCCAGAATTCATCTCAGAGTACTTCGTTTATCATTCTACAGTTAAGGAAAATAATAAAAATAACAAATGTTGTATGATTAATAGTTTTTCGTTTTCTTGTTTTTTTCAGTATTATTTTCATGTATTTGTTACAGTAAATGGGAGCTCAAGTGGTACCAATGTTGCTATGGTTACCATAACCATTAACATCAACATCTTTTCTTCCTTTCCTTTCGTCGTATTCATCTCAAGGTAAAAAGTTTTGCTAAAGCGGACTTGATAGCCTAGACTAGGACAATTTTATGGGTTTTATATATTTTGGTTTTGCTTTCCTATCATAACAACATTTGGCAAAGTGAGGCATTAGCCACTGTAAGAAAAGATTATCTGAAGGTGAAATTTGACAGAATTTTTGAATAAATTAAGAAAAGACAGTGGATGGTGGTAATGAAATCAACAATCATGGGAGACTTTGAAAGTTGGCATCACACTCAACAATCTGTGATTTGAAGCAGGTTGGTGCATTTGGTCATCAGTTTTATGAAGACTACAGAGTACTGTTCCAAAAAAGATTGTCATTGATAAAACTAGGATTCCCTTGTAGCTTTTAAGAACCTTAAGTTTTAATTCTAAATTTTGATATTATTCTCATAGTAGTAAAAATTATAAAGGAGTAAATCACAAATTGGCAATTTTTCTATAAACATTTTGACATCAATCTTGTTAGTTGAAACAAAAAAAGAAATTTAGCTAATGACCTAAATTATGATGGTACTTTGCTATGATGTGGAATGATAAAACTGGTCAAATCTTCTGAAAATTGCTATTTAAATATTATTTTGTGAATGCACTTTTGAGCTGTATTTGAATTTGGGAATCGTAAGTGCCTTTATTAATGATAGAAGGGAAAAGAGCCATAAATTGAAGTTTTACAAATAAGAATGATAAGTAGAACATCAATATTTTAAATGTGCTCTTTGAGCATTTGAAAACTGTGTTTATATAGTCTGTCAATTGTACATCTGTGATGTTTTAAATTCATAGACTGAAAACTTGAGAAATTGCAATGAATATGTATTGAGGCTGATTCGCAAGCTATTATGTAGTTTTGTGAATAGTATGGCTTTTGATATGATTTTAAAGCATCAAAATGAAATATGTGCTGATTCTGGTTTCATGACGTAAAAGGGTGAAGGTACAAAATATTCCGTTCATTTTAAGTACTAAAGTTTATCTTAAAACACATCTGAAAGGCTTTTAGAGGAATAATAAGTTATTACGGTAATAAAGAGGTATGTATCTTTCACACTGATCATTTTAGTTTCATATTCCGCGACTTGTAAAAAAATAACCATATCCTGTTGTTGAAATGAACTGAAACTCTGTGTGAACAATCCTTGCCTGTACTGTAGCAGCTTTAGAATTACCAGAAATCAATATATGTTGTGCAATATGATTCATAAGGTATTGTAATTTATGCAAATAATTGCTAGACAGATGTCTGAACAGCATAAGAACAAACATTTTGGAAGGGTTGATGTATTAAATACATCATGAGAGCAGATCTGCCATAACTGTGTGTTATGGAAATATAAAATATTTGTTTCCCTCACCCATCTGTCCAAAAGAAAATAAAGAAGGAAAGGAAAGCTATATATATATAATATATATTTATATTGAAGTATACAATTTCATGCAACATGGAACAAATCAATAAATGTTAACTTGGTCAAAGTAAAAATTAGAATAAAATGATATGTTTGTCGTCATAACTGACAGCATGTGTTACTCGGCAGTATTTATAACTGCATCCAAAAAAATTGTTCAGAGTCTTAAGACTGGAGCTTCATGGCCTGAGAACAAGGTCCTATCAAGGTTTTAGTGCTAAAAATTCTTGAAAAAAAATTGTAAGATATTCTTACATTGGAAATGAAGAGCTT
>JAIPMN010038167.1:0-10475 GCA_020650975.1 Apostichopus californicus
GGGTTTTCTGACTTGCGGAGCGGGGGGGCGGAATGATACTTCCGCCCCACCATATTTTTCACTGGGGGGCTGGCGCCCCCCCCCAGCCCCACCGGTTTCTACGCCCTTGATGACTCGGGCACCAGAGGGCAGGAGAAAGAGAGGGCGATCAAACACAACATGGCGCAGGAGAGTAGACAAAGAGAGAGAGAAGAGAGAGGGCTGGTTGGCGATCCTGGAATGAGGCCAGAAACGCAGCTGCCGACCGAGATGAATGGAGACGCTCTGTTGAGGCCTTATTTGCCTCTAGGCAATAAGAAGACAGATGAGATGATGAGACGTGTTAGTAAATGTGACTACAATATTTTAATCGAAAAAAAGTGCACCAGTTAAGTGACAATAATCAATTCAATGTATAAGATGTGGATGTTGGAGTTGGACAGTAGGAAACGTGCTTCAAACATGTGATGATGCTTTCAAATTAGTAAGTGTCCTAGAGTTTTAGATGGTTGAGAAGTGAAGATTAAGAGGTCTCCCTGTTATTAATGTATTGATCAGAATTAAGTGACATTACCAGCAACTTTAATTCCATGTTTATCCTTTTTCAAATGAAGCAGAGAAACCTCGTAAGAGTCTGCCAAAGTCCTATATTTGCCATTTCCCACGTCGACGGCGTTCTTGTGTTCTTTGTGACAAAGGAAGTTAATTGAAACAACAAAAAAACAACAACAATGACAAAAAAAACACAACCTTGTAATGCATCGCTAATATTTCACTGAATTGAACATAATTTGAGCTACAGATCCTTTGCAGTGAAAATGGTTTTTCAATGGTTCTCAAAATGGTTTTTCAATGGTAAAAATGCTGGTGAATTGCCCATTGTAACAATTTTAATATATCTCTTGTTTCGTTCTCCCAGAGAATACTTTTAATAGTCGTTCTGATTTATATTGCAGGCTCGAATTTTTGCAGGCACGAAACATTCGGGTGACATCGTTTTCCTACCGTATCAAGAAAGGACATTCGGCTTTCCATGTTGTTGCAGATATCTAGCTACCTCTTGATATATTTATCTGGTCAACCAAAGTAGAGCGCAAAATTCAAATTAGTTCTCATCATCTGAAAAGCCCTTTTAAATTTTTATGATAAGTACTGGTAAAGGTGAGCATAAAACCGTTTTTCGTTTAAAGAAATAAGTTAATTGATGTATTGCCATTTGTGTATTGTAGGCAATCTAAAAATCAGCGATTCCATAGGTCTAACGTTAGGCCTTCTTAACGTTAGATCAAGGCTAAATTCGTTTGTAGTGCAGAAGTTCACATCGCAACGCTCCTTGGATGTAGGCCTAGTACTAGTGTTAACGTTAGGCTAGCAATAGTACTGTAGTAGTAGCAGTAACAGTAACACCTTGGGTTACCGTAGTACTTTGCATCACAAACTTTATATATTATAATCACATTAACGCCTAACACCAGAATGAGGCAACTACAAAAGGAGAATGGATTTAGTTTCCATTGCTAGGCAAGCCTAATGAATCATCAATGTACAACTACAAAATTGCCAAATGCCAATAAGATTTAATTTTTGTGCTTGGTTGTTTTCCTTTTGTCTGAACTAGGCTAGGCTTATGTTAGATTGCACATCTGTAGGCTATACACTTAGAAATAAAGCAGCCTGAAAATTTATGCAACTACATTGCCTGATTGCTTTGAATACTGTGACTTATATTGTCAAGAATTTTTTAAGTTTGATTTATTCTAGGCCTAGTCTTTTAGACCCATAGTAAGCAGTAGTGCTGATAGTCGACTCTTTCTTTTGTAGTCGATTAATCACATAGCTCTTCTCGCGATTACTTGGTTACAGATATGACCTCATCACTGTCATTTTTACATTGCAGAAATAGTCAAAACAAATCTTTCTCCATGGTGCACTCTCTTTATTTTTTCTTTTGTGTCTTAATGTGTGGTGTATCTATTTCATGTTAAAACACCTACTGTACCAAACAAAAACTGTGAACAAGTTTCAATCTACATTTCTTAAAATCATCCATAGTAAATCAAAAACTTTGGAATGAATCTACGAGGCTACTACAGCTACAAGCACTAATAAAAGCATGCACTAATAAAAACAAACATGCAAACAATGGTTGTTTCACCTTGTAGCGGTGTGATGATCAGTATAAGAGTTTTCTGTAGAAGGATGTTCAACGTTCTAGGCTTTAGCCTAGCCCAATAGCAGGCACATATTTTGCACATTGAAATGAAATTCCACCGCAATCGACACACTCTAGCAGACATCCGATAAATGTGAACCAGGGCATCAATGAAGTCATTGTAAACATGTTTGAAGAAATGACAAATACTGAATGGCAATTGTAAAAAATTAATAACTTTGCACAATGATCAAACAATGTTAGGACTGAATGTTGTACTTCATGACAAGGGTATTACTTACAAGCAAATGCATGAATCTAACTGGAGCAGATGCTTGCCAATTTTTAACACAGCACAGAGCTAACTGTAGCATCGTGAGAACCTGTATACTTATT
The DNA here is from genome assembly GCA_020650975.1 of Apostichopus californicus. Lineage (NCBI taxonomy): Eukaryota > Metazoa > Echinodermata > Holothuroidea > Aspidochirotida > Stichopodidae > Apostichopus > Apostichopus californicus. The sequence goes on from JAIPMN010038167.1 coordinate 2,528, forward strand.
GCGATATTTGCTGACAAACTGCTTTAGTGTTGTTTTTGATAGCTTAGGCTATTTTTCAAAAGCAGATTATGTGTAGCGCTTGCTTGTAGTCGAGTAATCGCAACTTAGGTTTTGAGGGCGATTAATTGAACTTCCAAAGTGTAATCGCGACTACTGGCGATTAATAGATTACGACTATCAGCACTAGTAAGCAGGGTAGCTAATACAAGACCATGTAACAATGCAATTTCTTTTTGTTGTCAGTAATAAACTACATATCAGCAGTGGTCTACTTTCTTACAAGATTAATAACTTTAAACTGATTAATATGTTAACTCCTTTCCCTGTACAGCACTTGAAAGAACATGATGCGGCCAAGTGTAAGCAGTAGAAGGTCCTCAGCAGGAGGAAGGCAATCATCTGCTGGAGGAAGAGCTTCTCTAGCGCCGATGAGAATCAAGCAAGATAATGGTATGACATCAGACCAAAGGGATGTCATAATATATTTCATGATAAAATTAAGACAATAGAACATGTTGCTCTAATCTAAAACATTTCATGTGTACATCTTAATATGGTTTATAATTCATGTTCCTGCTTTTCAGTTCCTTTATCATGTTTCAGTATTTGATTGTCACTTCTACTGTATTAAATATGTATTGATTGGTTTTAACAAAGTGCAGAGGGTTTAATATTCAAATTATGTGTTACTGTAACAAAATGTCTTATTACCTTTTAGTGTTGTAATTGCCTGCATCCACTCTAAGTCTTTTATAGTTTAACATAAGATGGTGGTGTACTAAACAATTACTTATAGCAATCAGTGTAATGGGCTGTGATATCAATTTCTGAATTTCCCTTTCCAACTTTACCTGTTTACAAGTTTGATTCATTCGACTGATCTGTCTGGCAAATAGTGATGCAATTTGATAAAGGCACACTGATCACAAGGTGTGGAAAGGAAAATAGTTGGGATTATCTTTGTTTTGTTATAATCTTTAATTTTCACTAGGTTTAACTGATTTCAAATTATATAGTGGCTATGGCAGATTGTGTTTCTACCTTATGGGATCTTTGAAACTACACTACATGGTTGAAATTTCTGGTAAGTTTTTATTGTTGCAATTCAACCATTTAGTATTCATCACTGTCTTTGCAGTTACCAATATTGGACGTGGTGGTAGAACTTCCGTTGGAGGGCGCCAGTCATTTGGCAGTGCAAATAGTGCTGGATCATCAAGAAAAAGACCTGTTTCAAGGTTCAGGATGGGACCACCTACCACCTCCAGAAGGTTACTAATTATTTCTTCTATTGAGTTCTTTATTATAGTGTTTCTCATACTAATTGACAAATACTGTACTTCATGGAGAGTGTTCCTGGGTACTTTTGTTGTAACGAGTTTGCATACATGTTCTTCCACAACTTACAAAACATTTGAAAACTGACTGTCTTTAAGAAAACTCTCATGTTTAAGCAAATTAATGAATGCTAAGGTTCAGTTGTGTTTCTTTCCTTTTTCGTAGGGGGGTTCAAAAAGTCTTAGCAAGTGAAATAAGACGTGTGTTCATTTCTACAGTGTAGTTGGTTGACATTGCAAGCAAACATTTGCCCCTTTTGGGGAGCTGCAGAAGTTTAAATGGAAAGAACTTCTACTTTTCCAAAATTTGATTTACTCAGTGATGTTTTCTGGTATTATGCAGGACTGGAGTATAACTTAACATAGTATTTACAATAATTTCCAGCTGTGAAATAAATTATTGCACAAATAGAGATAAAAAATGTATTCCACTTTGGTTAAAATCATGGAATACAGCTTACATATTTTGTCGACCCTGGTGTGTGACTCGTGTTGAAACAGTAACTAAAATATTACTTGCCAACATGCAAAATTCATTCAACACTACAGTAAAAATGCTATGTTTTAGCCTCTGTACATAACATTGGTTGGTCTGACTGTAATTGTTAGCCTTACCAGTTACCATAACATGTACAAGCTCTATCAGGCTGTTCTGTATATTTGAGAACTTGCTATAAGAGTGCTGTGGCACAATGCATTTGTTTTCATAGTTGTATTCTTATATCTCCTCCACTGAATTCTGACTTTAGTTGTAATAAGTAATGAGTAATATTGTTTCTTAATCTAAATCTTGTTTTTTAATGATCTTTTGGGCTTTAGGTCATCAGCATCAAGCATTCGTGGCCACGAAGTTCTTAAAGATACTAGACCTCTCAAGGATAAGTCCTTTATGCATCAAGAGATTCGGGACATCATGCAGGTGAGTATCAGATATAGATTGATACAAACTAATCTGTTGAATAGAAATTAAATTAATATATTAGTTCAATCATTAACACACAGTTAACTTGCAAAACTAACACATTGCTAGTAAACCACCGGAGAGCTGTTTTACCATTCACTACTTCAATTCACAATTTTTTTTTAAACCTTATGAATATCGGAGCAGCAATTTGTTTGATCTTTTGCTCTAGTCGTGTCAAAATAAGTAACCTGGTGATAAGTATTGACTTGAAGCTCACAGTCAGTATCTGTAATTTAGGCAACAGGTCGCCTACATTAGTTTAGATTGTTATCATACAAATATACTCTACACATTCAGTTCTTGTTTAAATGCTTCTTTGGAAGCTGAAATAACATAATTGTATTGCACACTCTGTGTATATTGTATGATGTTTTACACCTCACAATATGTGCCTGTTGGCTGTACTATAGGTTATTAACAGGCTTGAAAAGTCTCAGACATGTCAAGCAATAGAAAGGATTCCATTCTAAATACCAGTGAACTGATATCTTATACTCATTGATATGTAGAAAAAAATAGCTCTTGATTTCTCTTGTATAGAAATTTTTAAACCAAAGCATTGACCATCTATATTTAAATTTTTTCCCTTCCAGCTTTTTTGACATATCCCAGCAAACTTGGAAAGGAAAGTGAAAAAGTTCATGGTAGTAGTCATGAAGAAATATTGTTATCAATTGGATATAATACTACATACATATAAAATCTAGTGTTGATAAATATATTTTGTGACTAAAATTTTACTGCAAAGCTTTTATTATTTGTCTACAGTTTCTCCAAGACTATAACTGTCCACACCCAATCACTCACAAGACATTGATGAGTCCAACCACAAAAGATTTCCTGAGAGTATTTGAGTTTATCTACAGTTTTCTTCACCCTAACTATAAGCTGCCAGCTAAGCACGAAGAGGAGATTCCACAGATCTATAAAAACCTCAGGTAAAACTTATATAAAGCTTGGAATTTGGTTTCATTTTGATGGAGTAGTGCAGGGTTCAGTTAACAGTATGTTATGATGACTTGATGAGCAGGGCTAAGTCTAAACTATGTGAGAATAAACATTGTTCAGCTAACAGTATGTTGAGCAGGGTTTAGTTTAAACTATATGATAGTGAACATTGTTCAGCTAACAGTGTGTTACGTTGAGCGTGTTACATGTGTTACAATGAGCAAAGTTCAGTGTTATCTGTTTAGCTGAGACTACCAAACTTTCAAACCTGCCAAAACGGTATTTATAGAATACATATTTTATTTCCAATTTGATGGAATTTCAAAGTCCAATCAGAGTTCATGGTCATTAAATAACATCCCCTTAGAGACTTTTAACCCAGAGGTTTTTTTTATATTATCATTCATGTGCTGTCTTGCCCAGTGAAAATTGAATGTAGAATCATTGTACAAGAAATGTAAATAAAGTATAAAGTACAATACCACATGTTTAAAGTCAGAGCAACGTATTGGAGAAATGAGACAGTATTGTTCTTATATTGTATAATTATGAAATAATTTGCCTTGCATTGAAATCAGATATTGAAAGTTACTACCAATTAGGTGATTTAACTTTGCACTTTGGTATGTTCTAACATGAAGGAGAATTAAATGCAACAGCTACATACTGTATGATTTCTACATCATCTGTCCACTTAAGCAGCTTCACAGCTCTGAACATATATAACTTGTACAGAAATGATGAATATGTTTTGTTTGTTTCAGATATCCATTTACAATGTCTAAAACAGCAATGTTCTCACTGGGAAGTCCACACACATGGCCGCACATCTTGGGTGCTCTTCACTGGCTCACAGATACCGTAAAGGTAAAAGATCAGAAAGATTACAGCTTCCTTGCATGGGTTTACTTAATCCTACCCCTCCCACGCCCCCATTTTAGACATTGATTTATAATTTCAAACTTTCATCAAGCTCTTCACCTTTGTGACCATTGACTGCTATGAAGGTACTAAGTTTGATGGTCAGGCATCTTGGTGACCTCAGACCTGAGATTAAATAGTGGCACAGCAATGCCCTAGGAGTGATACTGGTTCAAACATGAATAACTATAAACTACAAAATGTTTAACTAGAATAGTTGTGCATGTAAGCTAAGCCAAAGAAGTGGACAAATGCAATCATTAGAACATTCAAGTTAAACCCTAAGAATGCAGAGATATGCATGAACAAATCATTATCGCTAGACTTAATATTGCAACGTAATTGTTATGTCCAGTCAATATTTATGTTCCATTGCAGTTGCTTGTATATTCATATGTTGTCTTTCATGAGCAATATGATCAAAGTTGTGAACTTATGAAGAGCCAGGGGTCCATATTTTGCATTCAATGTGAAGGACAGTTATGATTTTCATGTACTATTCACTACACAGTGCGCAACTGCTTTCACTCCAGCCACATGATGTTAGGATAATGTTAAAGGTAGTGATGTGGCTAACTGACAGAATTGCCTCATAGCTGTAAAATGATCAAGATAAGAATAATTAGCTTTAGCAACAAAGACTAGAATATGAAAAATTGTTTCAGTTTGTTTTAATTTATTTTGGATATCTGAGACATTTTCACTATAATGCAATGGTTCTTATAGCTAGACAGGCATCCATAAAGTTAAAATAGTTGTTGTCTGATTCAAACTGTTTAATTCAGTGTTGACATAAGGGGTGGTGCAAATCCTTGTTGGGACACAATTGGTGAGTGTGAAGTTAAAGTACACAACATCTTTTAAAACTGTTTAAGCACAAATTAGTGCAAGAAGCAGACTTTCACTTCCTTGGTCAAATAACAATGTTCAAATGTTTGTTGTAAGAAAGAATGACCTTATCAATTTGACTGAATGCAGTATTGGGACTGTTGGCAGTCAGTATGGTGCTAAGGAATGTTGTTGAATTTGATGATTTTTTGATAGCAAATCTTAAGCTCCTGCCAAACTGACCATGACAAGACTCTAGTTTGCAATTGTCCTGTGAAAGACCTGTGGACTTACAACAGAACCCCAACACACTGACTGACTGATCAGCACACACAACAACTGTTTGCTATCAATAATGCGAGTTCGTTTAGGTCACATGCAAATTGATTACTGTGTGATTGGTTACATTTGTTAAATCTGCAGTTTTATTAGTTAATCACAGCATCGATGACTGCCAATCGAAAAAAAAACTACATGTTCATTTTTCCCAACTGCAACTTAAAACTGGTAAAAGAAACTTCAGTAGTCATCTTAAGCACTCGCACACTTCCTGAAGATCAATGACTTACTACGTGGTGATGGTTGAGTTGAGTCAGGCCTTGATCCGTCAGGCATTATTGTAGGGTATTTTTCAGGTGAATTTTTTTTGTTATGACGTTAAGTTTCTTTTCGTATAGTATGCCCTGCAAGTTGACATAAATCAGCTCCTGTTTTGCACTGGAGGACCACCAGAAGATGCAGAGAACTTTCAAGAAGTGTCAGACATTGAGGTAGGGCTTTCTATTATCTATATATTATTTAAAGAATACAAGCTCCATTAAATAGTAGCTTGAATGATCAGTCTCTGGCTTAAGAATTCCACATCGCAAGTTAATTGTTTGTAAGGATGCAAGGGTTTAACTAGTAGACTTTAGTTTAAATGATGCAACAGTTCCCATTGGATACCAGTCCAGTGTGAATTTTTTGCCTTAGGTGTCAAAGATGACCCATCTACTATCAATCTATTTCTTTGTCTCAAGCTGTGAATATCATTTAAAGTTTAAAGTATATCCATCATGTTTAAAAGTATTTCAGCATCTTTATTTTTGGTTTAAAGAATGCAACCATTAATAATTAATCATTTTGTAGATTTTAAGCTAAACTTGGTGAATGAAATTGCACGTCTTGTTATGTCTGTCATGAATCTGACAAACAATCAAGCTTCTTTCATTGTTCAAGGTGCTTGGAATCAGTGATGTGAAAATACATCGCAAGTTGGCGCAATGGCGTCTCATAATTCCGTTCTCTCCTACAGGTCTTTTTCAACTTCCTTGAGAAAACTTACAGTGAGTTCCTGGAAGGGTCGGACACATATCAAGACCTGGAACAAGAATTGGAAGAAACATTGAGTGAGTGTACTTAATATACATGATGAATATTAAGCTTGATGAATATGTATAGCTAGAGAGAGTGCTTGATGAATATGTATCTATAGTGAGAAAGTGCTTGCTGAATATGTATAGCTACAGAGAGTGCTTGATGAATATGTATAGCTAGAGAGAGTGCTTGATGAATATGTATAGCTAGAGAGTAGTGCTTGAAGATTATGTATATCTAGAGGGAGTGCTTGATGAATATGTATAGCTAGAGAGAGTGCTTGATGAATATGTACAGTTTAGCTTCAACCAATGATGTTTGGTTTATTATCCCATCATGATTGAAAATGTTGACATGCTCAAGTCATTTCTTCAAAAGTCTGCGGATATTTCCACATTTAAACATCTCCATCATTATTCATAAGTTTGCTGAACAAAATAAAATAGGAAATAGGAGCACATGGTACTTGAATGTCCAGGAATCTTGTTAAAATGTTATTTCTTTGCTTTCCGTAGAACAAAAGACCCTTGGAATGGCAGGAGATCTGGAACAGCTTTGCTTGGAAGAGAAAATGTTAACGATGGAACTACAACAACTAGAGCAAGAACCAGTAAGTTTCAATTAATTGTTACAACTGAAATAACAATTTTAAGGAAAGACAATTGAAAACCACTATCAAGTGTTATGGCTTTTGTCTGAAAGCCTGATTATATACACAGTTACCAAATCAATACCTACTTTTAAACAGTCTCTTGTGGCACTAATATCTAATAAATAATTACATAATCATGGTGATATAACTATTTGCCAAAATTTTGCCACATGTAGAGATTGAGCCAAAGAAATATCCAAATGTAAAAATCACGGTGTTTGTTCACTAATGAAGTTACAGTTCTTGTTCAGAACATTAATCCAAACGCATGTGTGAGCAAATGTCTTCACCTCAATATGTAATATGGAAAAACAATGAATAACAGTAAACAATTTTTACTGGAATCAGCTGCCAACAAGCAAACAATGGTTTGAGGGTGTTTGGTGAATTTATCCTTTGACTGGTTGGCTCTGCTGTAGAATCGTTATATGAGAGAGAGAGAGGGACCTGAAGTTGTGAAGTCTGTGACAGATTTTATGCCATTGTGATTTGCATAAATCGTGCAGCCCAGCAGGTAGTCTAATATACAGTTATGAACAGAAAGATCAAAACATTTGTTCCTGCATATGTTTTTAATGTTTTTGTTTGAAGTTTCCATTTGCTCGATCTCTGAGTATTGGCAAAAGTTTTGGCAAAAGTGAAGTTGGTTATTTCCTACTCATTAGTATAAAAAAACACATTGTAATCAACTGAGGAGATGGAATTTTATTACACTAGGTTAAGTTAAACATACAGTTTGAAAGCAGAGTAACTCTTATGCTTCTTGTTTATTCTTCAATCAGAACCAACTTGTCTCTGCTTGTGAAAGACTTGAAATGGTCAAGAACGATAACAACAAATTTGACAAATTCTTGAAGGATCTTGACAACCATAAGAGAAGCCAAGAACAAAAATACCAGGACTTGGAGCTTCAGGTCCAACAGAAAGGTTTGTATCAATGAG
>JAIPMN010038175.1:0-12048 GCA_020650975.1 Apostichopus californicus
TACAAACTCCGCTCAAGCGAAAACTCTCTACTTTCAGCCTTGTCTTCCTCTGTCTTGGAGAGACACTGGGCTTTGGTATTTTTCTAGTCAATGGTTACGTTTCCAAAGAAGTAGCAGGCCCTGGCACTGTCTTGTCCTTCGTTTTGGCTGGATTAATCGCGCTCATTCCTGCAGCTTGTTACGCAGAGTTCGCCGCTAAATTACCTCGGATGGGATCATCCTATGATTATATTTATGTGACAATGGGAGAGTTTATCGCATTTCTAGTTGGATGGAATCTTATCTTGGAGTTTGTTCTGAGAGCCATCTCTATGGCACAGATGTGTAGTTATACCTTAGATCAACTAACAGACAACGAGATACAAAACTTAACAATCTCTACGTTCCAACAAGGGACGCCGTGGACGTATGACTTCATCGTTGCCTATCCAAATATATTAGGATCAATATGTATCATTGCAGCCATAGCGGTCGTCTATTTTGGCGCCAATTTTACTGCCAAGGTTATTTCGACTTTATTAGTTTTTAAATTCGCTGTCGTCTGCTTCACGATATATATTGGTATTGTGACCGCAGGTGACACAACCTTTTCTACTCATAAGAAAGGCTTTCTACCCTATGGAACCGTTGGGGTAATACGCGGAATTCTTCCGTGTTATTTTGCATTTACGGCGTTCAATACTCTCGGTGCGCTTGGAGCGGAAGTTAAAGTTCCTCAAAGACACATTCCACGTTCCATCACCATTTACATGATTATCAGTGTCATAACGTACGTTTTAAATGCCATTTCGCTTAATTTGGCAGTAGATGGTGAACATATTAAATCCGGTCAAGCTTACTTTGAAACATTCAGCATCACAGGGCACAAAAGTCTTGTGTGGGGCAGATATTTTATTGGCTTAGGTTCCGCTTGTACTGTTTTCTCATCGGTAATCATCAACATATTTTGCGTCCCAAGGATCCTCCTTTCAATGTGTACTGACGGTCTTTTATTTCCGTGCTTAGATGAAGATACATTTGTTGGGAAACGTCTTAGCTTGAAAGAAACGTTGATATTTGGTTTCATTCTGGTCGTGGTGACCATGTTTTTCAAAGTACATGCTTTCGAGCAGTTTCAATCAGCAGGTATACTTTGTTCCCTGATCCTGGTGAGTGTGGCACTTATAATTCTCCGTTACACTCCTTACCGACTTGAAGTTATTAAAGTAACTGAAGATGAACCTACCAATGAAGACGAAATTGGAGATATTTTTGAAGAACCAATTGGCAATGCTGTAGTGACCAAGCAGAGCGATCGTAAAATATCAAATTCACGAGACACTCTTTCCAAGCAAGAAACTGATGAGGAAATAAGCACAGCTGAAGAAAATATAGAATTATTTTCTACCGCAGAACCAGACGACCAACAATTAGGTCTCTTAGAAACAGAACTATCGCGTCTATTGCCAAGCAGCGATGACGAAATTGAGGGCAGCACTCCCCTTCAAATGGCGGGAAGGAATTCAAAACGTTACAATAGTAATATCGCTTTGAATATTCCAGGGTCGTTAAAGGCAGATTTACATGATGCTTTCAATCCAATTGGACGATTTTCACCGGGAGCTGTTGTTGTGACCTGTTTACTGTCCACAATCGCGTTCCAAATTGGATTTGCGGCGGTGGTAACTAGCACAGGGTTTCCCGTCTTATCAAAATCGAAAGTCTGGTCTGTGCTACAGGTGATCCTATTAGCCCTGTCGCTGGTCTCTGTATTGCCGATATACTTACATTACCAAAGGGAACGACAAAAGGGTATAAGTGAGGTAATCTAAAATTTGTATTAAAGGGATGTTCCAGTGGCTGACAGTGGGGACTGGTTAACAAAATGGAGGGAAATTTCCCGCACTTTTAAGTCCGCGAAACCATACTCTAACAACAGAGTGTTAAAATAATGTGTCTACCAAAAACGAAAAAAAAAACTTTGCATAGAATATTGACAGCTATGCAAACACTCATAATATATCAAATTTTCAAGGATAAATCCATAAATAATATGTTACTAGTTTTGTTGTTAAACATGAGCACTCCCGGTTACTGGAGTAAGAGGAGTTTATAGCCCGGTCATAATATGTTACACTACAATTAATTATAGTTTGAGTTAGAGAAAAGAATTTGAGAAGCGGTTTCGAGTAGCAGTGTGGAATATATTTTCTTCAAGATGTTAAACTGACTGTCACCACTCACTGGAATATCCCTTTAAATATCACAAGATTAAATTAAATAGATCTGCGTACTAATATTAAAATTTTGATAAGGAATCGAAAATTACTAGTTAGCCTAAAAAATATTTCCTCTTCTATTTTGGTACTAATATTTGGCAGTAACTTAAACTAGAAAGTATACGTTTTTGTGATACGGAGAAAAGTAGACGAAAGCTCAATTAAATAAGTAGAATGAGGGGCGTATAGATAAATGAGTGAAGGGGAGGCGGGGAGAATGCTAGGAGGAGGAGGGGACTTCCAGACGCAGACTCGTGGAAATCAGAAGTAAGTCTACGATCAATACCAAGTCGTTCTCGATTCGGGACCGAAATCAGCCAAAATATTGATATTTTCCCCTTAGAATATTACTTCACAGTAATACCTACCTCTGATATGTAATATTGTTTTGAAAATCGCTACGAGAATAGGCCTGTGTGAGAATCATACGAATGCCGGGTGATTTGTACATTAGATCCCACTAGGACTGTGTGTTAAATCATATGAGGTTATTAGCAAGTCCACGTACGATACCACACATGTATCTTGATATTATAGAAAGGAGAAAATCATTAAAATACAATCAATATAATAGGTTCATCAGACTGTTGCTAATTCAAAACCTTTCAGTAAGTATGATAACCAATGTGGTGTTGTATTTCTGCCCTATCCTACTGTAAAACTGCAGACCTGTCTTTTTCTCCTATCCCGTACCGCCCACCCCCAGCATGTCCTCCTAAGTAGCTGCCCTCCTCCATTTCTGCCATCATATCCACCTGCACCCGGTCTCTTGTCAGCGCCATTTTGAAAACTGTTAATCTAGCATTTAGCTTTCTCTACATACCTGCATGCCCACCAGTCTACTGTCCTCACCAACCACCTCCCTTTCAGTACCCTTCATTGAAGACTGCCTTCCTGATCCTGTCCTTCGCCCCCACCCTCTGCCCCTACCCTCTTTCCCTAACCTCTGCCCCTACCCGCTGTCCTACCCTCTTCCCCTAACCTCTGCTTTTCTGTATCACTCCTCTCTCTATGGCCCTCCTCCTCGCCTAGCCTCATTGTCAGTATGCTTGGAATAAACACTTTTAACCTAATACTTCACATGACATCATTTCACCTATGACAGGTTCCGTTTGTGCCAACGCTACCCCTAATAAGCATATTCATCGACATATTGTTCCTCTTTCAAATACCTCCAACCACGTGGGTAAGATCTCTTCTGTGGCTGGTAGTCGGTAAGTTCATGAAATATTTAGTGCCCGTTCACCCATTATTCTTAACTTGATAATAGACAATTATTCAGAAATGTGAGAAATTGAAAATGCGAGTGAAATTTAATTTGTAGATCTTGGCTCGACACATCTCAAATCGATCGAATAATCAAATATAGTCTAATATTAAAGACAAAACAAAGAATGAAAAACAACCACTTAACATTAGACCAAATCAAGTAATGTTATGGTGTCCAAGAACAATTCACAAAGCTATCACACTATCGATGGTATATTTTGAAGGAAAAGTCTTTGAATCTTGCTAAGTTGATTCTATATATACACATCCTGTCATCTGCTATCAATGTATAAATGTATACTTGAATTTGATAACAGGCCGATCAATTCTACCTACTCAACACACCAACCTGGCCCCTTCTAATTTAGAGGGGAATTAGTAACGAGAGTACAGACACCCAAACGAGTAGAATCAAAATCATATGGTTGTTGTACTTACCTATAACAATACAAATCTCCCAAATTTTGTTTCTTCAATAACGTTTTCAACAGTTTTTTTTTCTGGATTTTCTGACAATCCCAATTATTACCAGATTTTGAGGTTTGTCCAATAAAATGAGACAATCCAATGTCTCATTACTCATGTCAATATTCTTGCATACATATTTTGTATAACAAATGTATTCATGAAGAAATGAATATTCATAGTACATCAGTAAACAGCCAATAATGATCACAGTTAGGCTGACTTGTAACGATATATCCTATACAGTAAGTGTAATCCTGTTATGAATAAAAGAACAACACCTACTCAAAACGCATATATCATTCACAAACATGAACATTTTCTTATGGCCATTTCCATAGCCAGGGTGTGTTATTTTCTTACATAAATTGATGTCCTGTTTTATCTCCTTCTATACACAGGAATGGTAATCTACTTGACCTTTGGATTCTCTCACAGCAGGCAAAATTATAACAGAAATGAGAAGAAAGACACAAAATATAATATCTCCTATCATCGACACGTGCCACCGAAAGAACAATTTGAGACTGTCGAGATATTTCAACAACTTTATAGGAATAATTAATTTATTCGAAAACCGCTGAATAAATGAACATGTAGGATGGGAATTGGGCTGAAAAGAACAAGTAATTTCCTTTTCTCGTTTATGGTTTCACTGTAACTGATATTAACTATACTACCAATGAATTCTGTCTATCGCGAATCAACCTAGCTATTTGCACGGTTCTGTAACTTGAATCAAAAGAGGACGCAATGAACTCAACCACCAAAGTCTCTATACTATGACTGCAAATATTCAAATCGTTCACTGGTTTTACCACAAATGATTACATAAATGTACAATAATTTACTGAAAATTGACTGATGTTAGTGATTTTAATGAACTAAGCTTAGTGAGATGTGTTTTCTCTCATATTTACGGTTTTATCTCCATGTTTTTTAATTTTTTATTTGATGTATACAAGGAACCCTAAATCAAAGTTAGCACGTTGTGAAAGAAGATACACTTAAGATAAAGATTATAAAGATAATAGCATATAAAGCATTTTAGAAACTCTTAATTGAATATTGGAAGAATCGCTAAATAGGTTCTACTTGATTTTATACTAAACAGCTCAAATACATAAATATTTTTATATATTTCATTTCGTTAAATATCAATTCGTTTCGTTTCATTTCATTTCAATGTATTCATTTCGTTCTTGGGTTTCATCTTTTAGAACGACAAGCTACAAATAATAATAAAGAATATAATAAACAATTTAGTTGTGAAAGGAAATGTTTTGTATGGCCTCTCTGGACTCAACAAACCTTGAAGAAGAATAAAAAGAAAAAAGAAGAAAAAGGATACTGTTTGCCTTTAAATGAAAAGCCACTCTTCGAAGGATTACTACTAGGGTGACGGAATCTTCAGCAACACTAATCGACCTTAATCTAATTAATATAATTAACAGGCCAATTACTACTGGAATTCTTATTGATGATATGACAGATCGTTTTTCCTGTTTATACTCTCATCGACAGTGATATTCCTATTAATAAACCAAATTCTCCAAATAGATTTTTGTAAAATCTCAGCTGATAGGCCAGCTGGTTTTAATTATGTCATCCAACATGAATCATGCATGATTCTGGTCATCCATCTATCCGTCCGTCCGTCCATCCATCTACGTACTGAGCCTTTCACATTCTCTCATGCAAAAACTGAATGCCTCAACCAGAAGTTTAATATTTGATGTATATTTCGTAGAAAAGGCAAAAGAAATACTTATAATGCTGCAAAGCACTCCCGAAAGCGGAACGATTAGGGACGAGGAAGCGAGTACCATGGTTACCGAGTACCTTGGTTACCAAGTACCTTGGTCACCAAGTACCCTGGTTACAGAGTACCCCTCTCCGTCCCCGTCCAGAAATTAACACTTTTGTGGAATTATTCTGTGCCTCTTGCTTTTGTGATAATTGCTAATTCTCTTTACTCCAACCTAGCTTCCTATCAAAATTGAAAATTTCAATCTTATATTCGACTGGAAGTTTGATTGTGTTCATTGCTTTCAACGTCATGACTGAATTTGAGAGATTAACTGCTTGTATACTTCTAAATGATGTGTGCCACATTCTTTTATAAAGCGGTTATTATATGTTTGTTAGACTCAAACGGAACACTGCTTAAAAAATCCTGAAAAAATGACTACGGGTTCATGCTTTTATCTCTGACACTCAAACGGAAAAAAAACTATCTACAAAATCCTAAAGATATATTACCTTCTCATTACAACATCATACCAAACCACTGAAGAACCAGCAAGCAATAATCCATGGAAACCCAAGCAACTATGCCCTACTAGAACATATAGTTAAGAAAATATCTTCTCGTACATATCTATTGTCACATATCTTATTTTTGAAACCAATCCCTTGATAAACATCCCCCTCATCCCTTCCGCCCTTTTTTAAAAATATTGTTTATAAATACACCCACATGAAAATGTGCAGAAAATTCTCGACGAATTGTGGCCTGAATGGCGTTCAATGGCTCAATAGCCATTACAACACAGTTTGAAGCTTGCAGTCACAGGAATGCATCACAGTGCTATTGTGCAATAAAGGGGATTCCCCTTCTATATGTAGCATCCATTTCGAAAGTCTTCGTTTGTTTCTTCAACTCACGTCAATGTATATACCCACAGTTTGATGACAAAAATACAACGTAGCTTTCCGGCACTTCTAGTATTTCTACCACAGTGGACTAGTTCTTGTTAATCCAGAGATCAGGTAGTATTTGCCATCGTTTTCATTATTAAGTGTACTTCAAAGTTCAGGTAAGTCAAAATTTTGATTCTTCCATTTGCGGCAGCTCAAACTTATACTGCCTGCCTTTGATCCCAGACATGTTTACTGACCTAGGCCTAAGCGTATAGGCCTACCTAGGTATCTAGTTGGGGTAAATTATGTCGCAGTTACCGACTTTGAACCGCTAACTATTACTCATTATCTATAGATGTTACATGCCTAGCTCTTGCATTACTAGCTAGATTCATATTCATTTTGATAAAAGTAAAAACAATAGATAAAATACTGGCCAATTTTTTTTTTTTTGGGGGGGGGAGTATATTCGTCACATGGTGTAGTCTACTGAATAGATTGTAAGCATCAATACTTTATAATTATATCAAATTACTTACTTGTTATCAACACAATGAGTTTTTACAATACATTAAATGATGTCCCTATAGACACTTTTCTAGCTGCTAGACTTCAAGTCTTCAAGGTCAACTTTGCTGCAAAATAAGTCCCACAGAGATACTCCCTTCACATTATCACAGCTTGACGGCATTGAGGCCTTTACGTTTATTCAGTAAAATCCTTGTTTTTATACATTTGGTGTAACCATACACTATCTATAAAAATTTGTCTCATACAGAAAAGTTCTCAAGAAACACTCAATTTTTACAAGTAATGGTCCAAAATTTTCAAGGAAAAATGATGTTTATTGATTAGCCTGATGAGTATGTCATCCACAATTCCAAGTGTAATTCAAGAAAATCTAAGACATTTAGTATTGATCATTGTCTGCCATAGGTGTTGTAGATGGATTCCTTTGAGGAATTTCTCAGAGAGGTCACTCCTCACAACATCCAGCATCAAGTCTCATTACTCAAGAAACAGTCCGTGCTCTGGTCAGAGGATACGCTGGTTCAAATTGTCAACTGCATTTTTGAAAAGGTAACCAAACAAATATATATACCATCTTCTTCCTTTACATAATGGTGGAGGTGACCTTTTTATAATTTGTTCAAAGACCTAGAGTGTACCTGCAGTCTGTACGTTGTTATTATCAATGTGAACTCAGAGACTTTTGGGGAGTACATGCATTGCAAGTAGTTATAAAGGTCCTCAGGTCAGACCTGCTATTAAACCTGTCTTTCAATATTTTCATGTTGCTATTGCTGGTATGAACATACCCAGAAATCAGAATTTGCTGGAAGAATTAGCACATCAACTGAAAGAGCATATATAGTAAATTACCTTGTAATAAATGAATAAAGAAAACCATTATAAACCACTAGAATTCAGATGTTGTGCTGCCCTCACTTCGTTAAAGAAACGTACTGAAAACTCATCTTATGCGTCAAGTATTCATCAATGTTAAACAATAATTATTTTGTTCATTCGTTTTTTATTTCTTTTTTTCCATTTCTCTCCCGCACCTTGAGCACCCTTCCGGGTGGATATGCACCCATAATAAATCACCATTATTACTATTATTTATTAAATTCAGGTAAGTGTGACTCGATGATGTCCTATTTTCGACTTGCTCAAGTCTTTCCACACAGGTACAGGACCTTCAATAACCAATGAAGGTGATTGGATTTGCTTCTCCCGTAAACTGTAAGTCAGTGTTAGATTCAAGTTTTCTGGCCGGACGCACCAACAAGCACTCTATCACAGAAACTAAAATTCATCACAGGGCAAAGCCTAGGGTGATACAAAGACCAAAAAAATGATATGACCGGAAGGACCGAATCCCATTTTTCACTAAAAAATTCTTTTAAAGCCATATACAGAGGGTTACGTACCTTTTTTTTTGATTCACAGGTCTCATCCGAACCATCAGACCTAATCTATTTGTATGTTTATACATGCAAGATGATGCTTGAAGTAAGTCTAGGGCCTATTTATACATATATATATATATACATATATATATATATATATAATGGTGTGTGTGTGTGTATTATATTTCCAAATATACTAGCTGGACCAAATAGTTCTCACTCACAGTGGAATATTCAATACCTCATTCATTTAAATAATTTTGATGTAAATTTCCAGCAAGCTATTAGCTATAGATTGTACGGTTTACTTTTAGGTGCTATGTGCTGGTTATTTTTTTTTCCATTCCCTTCATGTTTGCTGTTTTGACATTTTAGCTAATTGCACAGAATCACACTACAAATAATGGAATAAACAACTAGTGTCAGGCATGCTTTAACCTGCTTTAATGTTTTTACCCCATTCTCTTCATGGTTCCTGTTTTGGCAGTTTGAAGTTAAAAAAATTGGTTCCAACACAAAGGAGACAACTGTGACCTTTCAAGATGTGATGCAATCAGAAGCTGGATTTCGTTTAACAGAGATACTTATGAAGCAGGAAAAAGGAAAGCAAATGGTAATAGCACTGCTTGTTGAGTTTACTTTTACATTCTTACATGTACTTATAAGTAGCTAAATTTATAGCAGCAGGAGGGGGGGGGGGCAGAAGAGGATTGAATCAACAGCAGGAGGGGGAAAACTTTAAGGGGCTGTTTGTTATGTAGCTTTAAGTGAGCAAGACAGAAAATCACTTTGAATCTTCCCAATAAAGATAATTGTGTGGATTCAGCTTCTCAATTAAATTAAGTGTTTGATTATTTTTCAATGAAAGGCCACCCTATTAAAATAACAAGAGCAATTTTCATAGATTATACTCACATACACACAACAATTGGGCAATTTGTAAAGTTAAAAGTTGAATATTAGTACATTCAGTAGTGTCAAAAGATTGAATCAAAGGGAGAGGGAGGGGGTGTGGGGTGAGAGAGGGGGACAAACTCTGCAGGGCAGTGTGTAGTAAAATATATTGTCCCGCCAGGAAACTAAGTAATCTCTTTTTTCAAAACTGATTTTGTGTCACTGAAACATAGTACTGTTTTTAGGATATGTAATCTAAAATAGTTAGACAACACTTTTATGTGCATCATCACTACATGTGACTGTTTCGGAAACATGAGTGATGGCCACATATTAGCCCCTACCAGCTAAATGGAGGAAAGCTGTGCAATGTGGACTACATACTAGAAAGTACCAACAGTTAATCTCAATGGACCTATTTCACGATATGGAAAGGGGACCCGTCTCTCAATTAGACCCCTCCCCTAGGATGAGCTGTCCATCTCTTCAATCAAAGCAAATGTGGTAATCCTATGCTACGCACCCTTTACATAGACATTCTAACACCAACTTGAGACCTCAGTTTTACTCACCAAAGAAATGGAAAAGAAAGTTCAACAAGAGATAAATTAAATCTAACCTTTTTTTTAAACATTTCCCACAGAAGTCGAAGGCTGGCAAGGAAGCTGGGAATGGACTGGGCGCTGTTTGTTCTTTTCTCTCCCAGCTTTTTGTTCAAGATGTCCTGTCCTCGGATACTCTCCTGTTTTGTATCCATGCACTGATGGCTCATAACACAGAGATTACTTGGCAATGCTTGTCCAAAATACTGAAGAACTCATTCGTACACCTTGAAAGTCTTGGAACGGTATGTAAGACAGGGTGGGTCTAAGATACCCATTAATAAATGCTACATAAGACAGAAGAGGAAAAAATTTAGTAATTGAAAGATACTGTTGACATTCATTTGGCATGCAACTATGTATGTTATAGTCCTTAAGCTGATACACCAGAGTATATGGCATTGAGTTGATTCATTGAAAGGAACAATTTGGAAAAGTAATTATCTGTTTGCAAGTTATATTGTAGCCTAAAAATACATATATTTATATAAATTTATGCAAATATTCCTTGCTCACATGTCCCTTTTCCCTGTCCAATTCCTCTCCCTCCTCCATTGCTCCATCCTGCCACGCCCCCTCCTTTTATATTTACTCCTCCTTCTTCCCTATCCCGCCCCCTTCTGCTACATTTCTTCCTCCCTTCTCCCTGCCTCATCTTCCTGCTCTAGTTCCTCCCTTCTTCCCGGCCTCACCACGTCTCTGCTCCAATTTCCTCCTCTCTTCTCCCCTGCCTCTTCCCCCTTCTGCTGTATTTCCTCCTCTCTCCTCCCCTTCCTCGTCCCTCTTCTGTTCTATTTCCTCCTCCTTTTTATATGCCTTCTCTCTGTCCTCATTCTATTTATGCCGCCTTTTTTCATTCGTTCTCCCCTGCCTTCACCTCCCCTACTGCTCTTTATCCTCATTGTGCATGACCATCTATATGCTCTTTAATTTAAGAATTTCCTACAGGTGTGTTTTGTCGAACAATCAAATATTCTTTTGTCACATCCTTCCTTTTTTCCCCAGTCGCACCTATTTAAACGTGTCTTCCAGAGGATTTATCAGAAGATTCAGGGAAAACATTTCTCTGTTCAAACCAGATTCATGCTCTGTGATTTGAATGACCTGAGAGTGGTAAGGATTAATATTTCATACATCAACGTTTAATCATACTGTGTACACTCTGAACAGCCAAAACTGACCATATCATCCTACGCCCCTCAGTATTAGATTTATAGCAAGTGCATAGATTTAAAGTGTAAATAGTTTTCGTTCCCCTATTACCCTAGTAACTATAATCTTTGCTGTAATCTATATATCTTTGCACCTTTATCCATAGCCTATTCTTCTTTTCTTAGCTGTATCATCTCCATTGTTCAGTCTACTTTTACTCTATTCAATGTTCACCGGTCTAATTTAGTTGTCTGTTTGTCTGTCTGTCTGTCTGTCTGTCTGTGTCGTTTAAATATGTCCATAATCTGTTTTACTTTTCAGTTTGCCATTGACGAAGATCCTGCTAGGATTGAAACGTCAGGCCTATGCCCTTTCGTTATTTCATATTGCAAGGAGGAGGTTACACAACTGTTCAAGCCAATAATTCCTTTGCTCCTTCAAATTTTATTTGACCTTTAACGGTGTACAATAGTACGACATTAACAAGGAAATAATAATAATGAAGTAAGTTACATTATAACTCATCATTAATTTAATTTATCATTCATTAACTGTTGTTACATCATGTACGTGTAGGGCAGTGTAAAATTAGACGATGTTATCAAATGAAAACATTTTCAATCTGTCCTACTCATTTAAATATTATGCTGATTGCCTCTGCTGATGTTTCTTTTTGTTTTTATCTTTGGGGGGGGGGGGGTGGAGGGGGAGAGTGGAGACTATCTAAAGAAATATACAGGTTTGCCCCTTTGGCATTGTTAAATATTGTCACTGGGTATGTAAATTATTGATTTTCTGATATTATTGTATTCATGTAATCAGGTATGTATCTATTAAGATAAATACAGTTGA
>JAIPMN010038179.1:0-17414 GCA_020650975.1 Apostichopus californicus
GTGTTCACAAAGCAAAGTCTGCATTCTCATCTCACAACATTTCAGAGCTTCTAGTTATCTTACCTGAGATGTTTTTCTCTGAGCAGTCCCTCCTTGCTCAGGCTGGCTGTTAATGCTGGCTAGAGAACTCTGAGATGCTGCTGCTGCCTTACCAGCCATGATCTGTGTTGTCAAATCATTCAAAAAAAGAATTTAATATAAGCCTGAGATACATACAACAAGCTGGCAGATAGGGTTCTTAAATCCCAGCACGGATAAAATCCGGAAATCAACATTAGTGGTTAGTGTGTTTCATTTACTAATTAATGCAACAATGTTTACTTCATTATTACACCCATTAATTCAAGAGATCTGCAATGCCTCATGCACTGATCTATGTGAGCTTTCATTAATGCACGGGGCAATCAGCTTTTCACAGCTCATCACATTTGACAATTGGTCCCCATGCAACAAGCGGTAGGTAAACCTGTAAAAGTGCTTAAAGACACTAGAGTAATTTCATGTTGATGAGGCAACCAGATATCAGCATAGCATCCTGTCACATATGCCCCATTTCTCTACTGGATATTATGTGACACAAATGTTACCCTTACAGGCTTACAAGGCAATTGAAAAGACATTAAAGCAGGGTTTCCCTAACTTTATCCCCCCTGTGGATGTCAGAGTTGTCCACGATCCCCCAAATTTTCGAGACACGATCTGAGTCATTATTATACTATAATACGTATAACAGTGCTTTGTAAAAGATCAAGTTCATAGTGTAATATTGTAGCGTTTGTCGATAGGTACGACTTTTGTACATTACTTAATTATATGATATCAGATTTTAGTTCAAGAAGAAGTACTCGTTTTGACTTTCAGAAACGTCTCACAAACCCCTGGGATGGACTCACGAACCCCCTGGGGGTTCATGCACCCCAGTTAGGGAACCCCTGCATTAAAGCATTGCAGTGCTGTAAATGTGGAAATATGTATTATCTCAATGAATGAAATGGTAAAAAAAATAAATGTTAAAAGGGACAACAAAACTAAGGCCACGCTGTAAAATCATCAAAATAAAACCACTTTAACCGTTCAAGTGGCCGATGGTCTCAATACCAAAGATACATATCATTTTTTTTTTAGTAACTACCTTCCGTTGAAGTTGCATGACCTATGACCCCCTTCAATAACCATGGCTTGTTAAGGTTGTCAGATGTTTGCAAACTCTTCTATTTCAACTTGATTGACATATATACAGATATCAAAACAGGAAGTCTTTCACCGGAGAACAACAAAGGGGTCTTCAAGTACCTCATTTCCCTGTACAATGATTTGGAATATTGTGTTACAATGATCAGAGTGTTATTTTGTTTACCTTTTGTCCAGCCAGTGAGAGTCTCTGTAACAGTGGCTGATACTGCATCAGGAATTGTCTCTGTTGTGCTGGTGACATGCTCCGCAATTTCTCCTCTAACATCTTCATCGTTTGTTGATACTGCTGAGGTTTAACCTGAGTTGTCTGTAAATAAGAAAGAGATGTCATAAAGCAGCCTGGAATCATTTATCCGGTACCTCATGGCAATATTTTTAATTTTTTTTAAATTTTAAAATTTGTTATTATTGTCATCTTTAATGAGGGTAGTCCTGCTCAGTGCAGAAGCACTGCTTTCCAGAGGAGCCCTCAATACAAAATACATACACAATAATATGCAGTAGAAAAACGGGAAACATCCAAAAGCACAAAAAGGACGGCAAAAGGGTAGACAAACAAAAATAAGACGTCTAAACAAAATATATAAGTTTTCATATTGCGTTTAAAATTTTTTAACATTTGGCAAGCATTTCAAATTTGGGGGAAGACTGTTCCACGACCTGCCTCCAGAAAATTTAAAGGACCTTTTACCATTCCCAGATCTAACAGTATGCTTTGTAAAATGGGCAAATTGGTACACATGAACAATAATATCTTATATGAACAATAATAAATATTACAGGAACAATAACATTTTATAAGATGATAAAAATCAGAACCTTCACAACTGCTACATCAAATTTAAACACTAAAAAATATTCTGTGTTAAAGTATCTTTTGTACCTAAATATTCTTCAGATATATATGTGTTCTAAAGGATGAAATTTTTACTACATGAGTTCATAAATACAAGAATGTTTTAATATGGTGTTTCCAAGAAGAAAAGTCTTCCCTTTTTCTTCTACACAATTATAAAATTTAAGCTTCAGAATTGGCTTACAATGTTCCATTTCATTCTGTATCGATACGTCCAAACTCTATGGAAACTCTGTGTCACTGATTTTGGAGTCGGCCATTTTAAGTTTGCACCAATATTGTGTAAAAATTACGGGATTTGTATAACACTTTATATTGGCTTACAAGTGTGTTAGGATGCAGCACTTTCCAGCCTAGCCAACAAAGCTGTTTGGGAAAATTGACTAATTTCCACGATCAAAGCAAAACTTTTTCTGTGGTTCGGTGGCCATTTGGAGGAAATAGGTGGCCCTCCAAAATATCTTCATAATGTTGAATTTTTTAAATAGGAAGAATTGTTACCTTTGAAAGATGAGCCCTTTGCATGCTCATCCCCTGAGTACTGCTGCCACCACTTTGTAACTGCAGCTGTCCAGCAGGCAGGGAGTTACTCAATGAAGAAGAACCCTCCTCGAGTTTAGCCTTCAGGGCACTCGATTCCGTGCTGTTAGAGCCTTTAAAGTTCAGAGATTGGGACAGCGTGATATTTGGTTCCGATGTCATCTTTATCTTCTTCTGGTTCTTCTTGTCCGATTCACTGTTTTTGTGCTTGCCAACTCTGACATTCTTCAAGGTGTCCTGTTTGCTGGTGGTGGAAGTGATCAACGCGTTCTGGATCTGCTTTTGCCCGGACACACCGGCCGGCGAGACACTAGGGCTGTACTGCTGCTGTTGTTGCTGCTGCTGAGGGGATTGTGCTAGGACATGGACATTCAATCCAGTAGATGCATTTTTTCCTATTGCTTGTCCATGGGGTACCAGCAGAGAAGAGAAGGCACCACCAGCTTTGGTTGCGACTTGGGCAGCAGTGCTCACAGTACCTATATTGATCTGAGAGGATGGAGTGCTCACAGCACCTATATTGATCTGAGAGGATGGAGAGGTCGCAGGACCTGGAAAAGTAACAATACGTACAATAAGTTTAGTGTAATCTGCATTGATACCTAGGGTTATTCAAGTTTAGATGTTTGGGGTTGTCTGATTCAAGGATTGCTTGTAGTGTGATTTCACTTACTGATACAAGGATTAGACTAATCCAAACACTTTGATATTACTTACCAGCATCAGCTGTACCATCCCTAGTCTGTTGCCCCATTGAGAGTGTAGCTATCATAGGTCACAATATATGACATGTCTGATACAAGGATTAGACTAATCCAAACACTTTGATATTACTTACCAGCATCAGCTGTTCCCGGCTTATCCCTTGACTGTTGCCCCATTGAGAGTGTAGCTAGTCACAATATATGACCCGATTGTCTGATACAAGGATTAGACTAATCCAAACACTTTGATATTACTTACCAGCATCAGCTGTGCCCGGCTTATCCCTTGACTGTTGCCCCATTGAGAGGTTAGCTAACCTCTGTTGATGGCTTAACTGTGCCTTGACTTTCACAATCACTTTCTGCCTGTAGTGGAGAAGCTGTTGTAACTGTCTGTTCTCAAGGTCGGAACGAACCTGTCTACTCATCAACTGTTGAATGCGGGCTTGTATCTGCTGGAGCTGTTGCTGTGCACGGATACCGATCTGTTCACTCGTCTGTGAATTATCATAATATCAGGTTCAATAACTTGTGGCAATATTTATGAAACATTAATTTTTCTGTGTAATTATACATGTAGTAATTGTTTTCTCTGGACTTACAGTTTACTATGAAGGCCAAAACTGTCGAGTTGAATATATATGTATTATGGCAGAGTTTAATGACAGATCTAACTTAAATCACACAGATATCATTAAATGAGAATTTACGCCAGCAATTAGGCAGTGTTCATATGTAAAATGAAAGGTAGAATGGAGATGACGATGAAATACATTGAACTTATAATTCTTTAATTAGACCTTATGCCATTTGCAGTGATCATGTACAAAATATTATGTATGCTAAGTGAAGGTAGAAAACCAACATGGTACTTCTAGGATTAGCATAGAGGTATATATGCCACTGCATATAATGCAATTGGGAAAATAATGTGACGACGCTGGCACGAACAAACCCATTCTTCTAATCCTTGTTAATCACTGCCGGCACTAATAACACAGTGAATCCTAGAACTATAAACGTTTCATCCTTTATATCCACCATGTCCAATGTTGTAATGTTAAAAACAATTACTAAGACAATTTTAAAAGTCATTTTCCTAAGTCATTGCAAGTTTCTTAAGTCTTGCCTCCCGCAATGATATATATCACGCACACACCACCTAAATGACTTGGCATTACAGTCAAACTGAAATGAAGTCAATTGTGTACAGTACACTCACCAGTGTTATAGCAGGTCTTGATACTACAGCGCTGGTTGGATTCAAGTTCTGAAGGCTGGCTGACTGTATCATTTCGGGACGTGCTGCCTGAACTGGTGCTTGATGGACAGGACTAGTGACTCTCAAGGTAGCGGCGACCTCCGGTTGACCCTGCAGTCCGTGAATTGCACTTACCCCAATATTTAACTCTCGCTTTTCATCCTTGCCCTCAACAGCCGGTGGATTTTTGTTCATAAAACTCGCCTTCGAGGTGTTCACCAAGGAACTGATCGTCTCGGCGAGGGTCGAAACGACTAGTTTGGGTTGGTTGTTTAAGAGACCGGTGGCAGCATTCGCTAATGCTACCGAGTACTGAGCTGTTGCTTGGCTTACGGTTGATGGTACATCCAGCACCGCTGAACTATTACTACCGACAGAGAGCTGTACGTTGCTCAACGGTAACAGATTAGAAGGGAATGACTGAGCAGCAGTAGTGCTAACAGTTATCTTCTGCGTAGGCTGTAAAAGCGAGTTACCATTGGCAGCGGCCAAGCTAGAACCCGTCGCTGCACTCTTTGCAGTGACGGGCGACTGGTTCACCCCCGGAATAGCCGAGTGGCTCTCACTGGCGGGGGCCGCAGTCTGCCCGACAGTCTTTGCATCCAAGAAATCAAGGTTATCTAAGAAGGTATCTTTGTCTTCGCTGAATCGCACTTGCTGGGAAGTCGAAGTTGCAGTAGCTGCTTGGTTCACAAAACTCGAGAGAACTCCAGATAGGTTCTGCAGGGTTGAAGGTTTCGAGACTTCGGTGGAAGTCGGTACGATCAGCGAGTGAGACATCCTGGCATTTGATTTGTTTATGAACAGAGGTGGTATGGTCAAGCCTCCAGAGGGAGCACTGGTATTGAATAACTTACTACCGGTCTGAAAGGGTAACGAGTTTGCGGGCTGCGGCTGCAGGTAAACGTTCGGTGGTTTGGTCACGTCCGAGCTGGTCACGGGGGGCTTCTTGACGGAAACCTCTGGTTTCGTCCCCACCAGTTTGCTCTTCATTAATTCCTGCAACTGCTGGCTGGCCTGAGGATTCTGCTGCAACAGTTTCTGTAGTTGCCGCAGGCTTCGCAGCCTCTCGTTGTTACCCTGAGCTCTGAGGTTCTGAACCAGCTGTTGTAAAGCCGGGTTCTTATCTGACTGTTGCTTCGGTACCACCTGTCTGGGACGGTAGTGGACCGTTCCTGCCTGGTGGGAAATGACCGGAGCTGGTTCACTGGTATGTACAGAACCGCCCGACACGACGACACTACTCGGAGGAGGATCTTTATTTCTGATAGTCAAAGTACCTTGCTTTATGCCTGGAATATTCAAATGCTGGAGAACGTTGTTCTGGGAAGGAGTGACGGCTTGTCCTATTCTCGTGGCGATAGGCCCACCGGCCGAGGTCAGACCGGACGCGTTGGATAGGGACGTCACAGGTGAGGGAGAGCTTGCCTGGATGGAGGGAATCGAGCCTAGACTCTGGACGCTCTGGGATTGGCCGCCGGCTGAAGAGTTTGTGACCGTAGTCACCGATACGGTGGTGACTGGCTTGCTGCCGCTGCTACTGGTTCGTTGTTGACTTCTTCTACTTTTAGTCTTACTGGTCTTCCCCGGTTTGCTCTTGGACTGTTTGCTCGGTTGACTGTTACTGTTACTACTGCTGCTAGCTACATGTGTAGTAGAACTGTTAACGGTTACAGTGTTTGTCTTTTGGGAGACTGAAGTTTGAGCTATCGGAGTGGAGTTTGTGAGGACTATGATATTACCCTCACTGGCTGCCATAGTTATGACTGGTTGCGAGCTCACGCTGGTGCTGGTAGTTATTGTCTTGGCCTTCGACGTCGCCTGCTGAGCCTGTGAATGCTGGGGCTGCTGCTGCTGCTGAGCTTGATTTTGAATAATGACTTGAGGTGAGCCAATCATTCCAGGCTGTTGCGAGATCAACTGGCCTCTCAGCTGGATATTTCCAGGCACCTGACTGATGACACCAGTCTGAGGGTTCAAAACTAGCTGTATCTGTTTCATAGCCGGTTGAGCTCCGACTACCCCCATCTTGGGGCGCAACTGTGGTCTCTGCAACTGGAGGACCTGAGTACCGAGATGACCTGGCTGAATAATGTTGGCCTGTCCTTGTATCACATTTATCTGTGGTTGGACTGATCCTAGGACGAGTTGTTGTACATTGCCGGCCCCCTGCAACTGGTGTGACTGGCCTATCAGGACTTGTTGCAGACCGGCTTGCTGCTGTACGGCAGGACTGAGAGTCTGTAGCTGTGCATTCAGCTGTAGACCCTGGCCCGACTGCTGGACAAGTTGCTGAGTGGCCAGCTGTTTGGCCGATACCTGTTTATGCTGCAAGGAGTCGAGTGCCTGTGTAGTGAGTTGCTGCACTGGATTGGTTACCACCTGGCTCGTGCCGGCCTGAATGCTGATTGGCTGGATGATACCACCCGCTTGACCGATTGCCTCCCCCAGTAGTTTACTACCCTGAGGGTGATCCTCTGCTTTGTAGTGGATCATCTTTTGAGTAGGGATGTCTGGAGCCAGAGCACCATGATGCAGCGGTTGCGAGGACTGCGAGATCAACCTCTGTACTGCTGAGATGGCCGTTTTAGCAGCTGCTGATGTTTCGTGGGTCTTGACCGGTTCATCCTTCACTTGAACGATCCCCACAGAACCCTCCTCGTTTGCATTGTTGGCGCTGATGTTAGTATCTTCGACGAGGGAATCTAAAGTCACTGAAGTCCTCTGCTCGGGTACACCGCCGAGCTCGGCCGAGTCCACCGTAGCAGTGAAGAAGGGCTCTTGGTCGAGACTACCGAAATCTGGCTCCAGATTCGCTTCGGCCATAGCCATGCTGAGGAAGTCAGGATATGCTGGTTTAGAGGAGGATGAGGAACCAATACCACCACCACCATCAGCCATGATGTCGTCCATGTTATCCTGAAAGATACAAAATGAGAAATGACATCGGTACAAAGGAGAGGCGATATAAAGCATTACAATACTTAAAACTTATCAACATGCATTGGTTAACATTTTGAATGAGTTTGGGGCATTCCCCCTAGAACTTAGAAGTTGTTCTTTTGTGTGATTAACATACGTGTGCAGCTTGTTATAAGTAGTGTATACTGTGTCTTTCATGTGCAGAAAGTTCATAAAACATGTGTGAAGTAGGCTAGGCCCTAGTGTTCATACACAACACAGGTTAGGATATTTGGAACGTATACTATATCAGTTACTCTGCAGAATAACGATTAGTTGGAAACAGTCTTGGGTGCAGTTCTTGCATAAACATTGCAGTCTGTATTAAAACGGTTTTCTGCAGTTGTCAATCAAATATTTATGATGTTTTAATCCGACCGACTTATTTTTCAAACTTTTTGTCGATTGATATTATTTCTGGGAATAAGATATTTTGGTACAATAGTATGGTAGTACAACACTCTGTCGATAGGAAGCTGTAGCTTATTCCTGCGATCCTGTCTTTAATTTCGGGTTAGAATTCTCTTCCCTTCCCGTGTAAACAAATATGGCTACATAGACATTGATGACGATAACATCTTTTGGATGAATGCTTGTAACGTATGTGTAATTATTTGTAAATGAGCTGTATCAGCTGAATTTTAACATTTTATTTGAGATTTCGGGGCTCTCATAGAGCTATTTTTCAGGACGTCTCTGCCAAGTTTTTGGTTAAGTCAAGTGCAAAGAAGTGAAACAGTCAATCACTTTGGTGTATGTTCTTCATAAAAGAATGAAATGTTATTGTTTTGTTTGATTGTTTCGTCTCCACCTTGAGCGCTGCATAGATTTTTTAGAATTTTCTTTCATGAACTTTAATGAACTGGACCTTGGGTTTTGTACAAATTTGGGTCATGAAATGGTCATGGAAAGGTCAATGAAAGGTCATGGACTTTTATTTTCCTTATGGTGTAGGAACCCTGAATAAAGATATGACCGGTATATGCACTGTAGGAGAGATGTGCAGGTTTGGTGAATAGAACACCAGCTTTGGGCTCCAAAGCGATGGAAAGGTTTGCAAAGGTTTTAACTTTGAGGTAATTTTCACCAGTTTAATATTTTGTTTTGCGGTGATGATTGATTGTATCCAACATAGAAAGAGCACCTTCCGTGAAAGCAAACCCATGTTTTCTATTCCAGTTGATGGGTTCTGGGTTTTCATCGTATATCTGGTGGCTTGACGTTAATTGCGATTAATTGCTAAACGATCACAAATTTTGGGCATTAAACATTTAAATGAATTTGACACCTATTTATTCTTCGTTTATCTGCAAACTAGCAAGGCCCGGAAAGGGTCATTTCCGGCGATCTAGGGAGTATCTTTACTCAAAAAATTCCTGTATGCTCCGTGCCAACCTGTGGTGGCGCTCCGCTTAGATAATGTCGATAGCGTCCCTACAGACCATTCTCGCCCTCCCCCCTGACCAATACCCCTAGCTCCACCACTGTCTGGACTCACCATGGTCTGTTTGGTATCCTCTTCATCTTGTTGGTCACTTGTAAGAAAGGCTCCCAAGGCATCTGGGTCACTGTTCCCAAAAGAAAGAGAAGACGATAGAAAAGGTCATTCCATTCAAGAAGAGCATTTACAAAATATTCAAATGTGCCAGCAAAGATAATAGTACTTCATTGCAAACTGTGAAACTTCATCTGGTTAAGTCAGTGAGCTTTACTGCTCCATCGACTTCCATAACCACATTACAATTCCCACCAGATTCATGAAATATATCTGTTCCTATCACTATTTTGAAGCCCTCCAAAGTATGTTAAGCATGTCATTTTGTGGTGGAAGATATGATGTTTAGACTCAACTGCTGCTTTAAGGTTGTCCCATACTGCAGGCCCTAGAATTTTATAAATATTTAACCACTTGCTAATAAATGCCAGTACATAAGACAAAATGCCAGTGCTTTATTTTGCTACTGGCTAACAGCGAGAGCCACTGGCATTTAGGCAGAAGATAGCCGGAATTTTGTGGCCATAACTGTGTTTTTACTTCTTGTGGCTAAAGCTAGCTAATTCTCCTTTACAACATTTTACCTTCATATAGAACTTAAAGGGTGTGAAGACTCCTGCACAAAGAAACCTCTGATGCCGGTAATCTGACCTAGTTTCGAATGAGGTGTAACAGAAGTGTTAGACACCACCATCGATCCCAGAAAATACACACACAGCTTGCTACCGTCGGTCAATAGACAATAGTGTACAGTCAATACATGCAGCTACGATCAATACCCACAACACAGTGTACATAGAAGCGATGGACATCTCAGCAGGGAGTTGTTATGGAACTCCCTGATCTCAGGTCTAGATAAAAGATAACATGGTATCACGTTTCATTACTGCCTGCATTTTGTAGCGACAAGAAGAAAATTTCACTTGCAAGCAACGGAAAGTTAACTTTTTTCAGAGGGCGGCACGCGGTTTGGGGCGATTCTTCAATGCCTTTTAATCATTCGACCCCTTCTTTCTATCAACCTTTCCTCTGTCCCTCTCTTCTCGCCTGACACTGTGGCCAGCCAAACCTCCCCACACACACATTGTAACATTATATCTCATCACGTCACATCCATTCCATGACATAGCTAATGTTATTTCACACAACATAGGTTCAAATGTTACCCCTTGCAGACAGACCCCACCTGGAAAGTAACTTTTGGCAGACATTTTGATGGATTTCAAAGGAAACAATCTGACTCATAACAAACTAGTTAAACTAATCAAGTTGTTACCAACATTTGTTGTAAAGCAACTTCCACAAAAGAATGTTTTAATTAGAAATATGAAAGGTGCAGAGTGGGAAATATACTGGCTTCCTTGGTATAATTTTCTTCAATTGAACCATGTATTATAAATATTTTGTCGTGCCTAGTCTAATTTAATTTGTCTTACATTAAGAATGTTTTTCTTTCACGATACCACTTATGATTTTACTTTTTGTGCACATGCAAGAGAAATAAAAACAAAATAAAAAAATAAAAAAAACTTCCACTAATAAATGAGCTATCTACTGGTCTCAACATACTGTACATAACATCCATTCCTTGACATGTAGCCAATTTTATCTCACACAACATTAGGTTCAAATGTTAACCCTAGCAGACTGACCCCATCTGGAAAGTAACTTTTGGCAGACATTTTGATGGATTTCAAAGGAAACAATGTGACTCACGACAAACTAGTAAAACTATAACGAGTTGTGAAGCAACTTCTACTAATACAGAAGCTATCTACTGGTCTCAACATACTTGATCACATCCAAGAGACAAGTGCCATCTTCCTCCATTTCCTGGCAAACGAACGCCTGCAAAAAAGAGAGGGAGGAAAAAAAAAACAATTAAAATCAATATTTATTATATGATTGGAACACCATGAAATAAGCATATTCTGTAAACTTCAGTTGCATTGCTTCAAAATTGGCCAAATTTATCACACTTTGAAATTCCGCAATTTGTCGCCATTATGGCATTTTCTTGATTTTTGAGGGTCTCATTTCTCAGCAATTAAACACCCTACTAATTTTCTATGACAGATGCCTATGGAGTCTATCCCATAGAATAGAATAATAAAAACTTAGGCTACTGTACAGTTCTAGCAACAATTACATATTTTCCTCTTTAAATGTAGATACAAACTAAGTTAAGTGCTGCACAGCATATCATACATGTGCATCAAAGAGCAATGTTCAGAAAAGATTGATACTTGACAATTATAAGTTCTGCTGCCATCTGCCCAAATTTTCAGATAATTAACAATTTGGTATATTTTGCTTTATAAAGCCTTCCTTTCCATCCCATTTAACAGAGACACAAAACCCTGACTGTCATTATTGGTCTAAATGATACGAGTCAAATTGTCACGAACAACTTCCCTAAACAGATCAGGAAAATCTTACTCCATTTGGGGAATATCACAAGTTTTAGTGATAAAGTCTAAACATGATATCATTGAGAAACTATATTTTATTAATATATTTGTTGATATGTTTGCCCCCTTTATTTGTAAAACAATTGAGTGCTTGTAATGTTTCTATGGCTATTTTGGTTTTCAAAATATTCACCTTCAACGTAAAATATAGCAAATCTTTGGAATGTTCCACACCCCCCCCCCCTCCGCCCCCTTAAGGTTAACTTGATGATGAGTCCTCAGTGCAGGCCTAAATTATTCTCCAGTTTTGACCTATCCTCTGTGTGTGTGGGTTGGAAGGTACTATATGACAAACCATGTAATCAAATTGTTGTTTAAAACAGTCCATGTATCACTGTTGGGCTACCAGCATATAATAATCGAACTCCACTGGCTCCCGATACGTGAACGAATCAACTACAAACTACTTGTGATGGTGTTTCAAATGTATGCACAATGTAGGACCAAGCTACCTCACCAACTTGTTTCAGCTCCGACCATCATCCACACGCTCACTTCGCTCTAATTCATCGCTGATGTTACTCATCCCTAGAGTAAAAACACAGACTTATGGCTTGAGAACGTTCACATCCAGTGCACCGTGCCTGTGGAACTCACTTCCAGAACATGTAAAAATGTGCAATACTGTGAACAGTTTCAAATCAGCACTAAAAACGTATCTTTTCACCAAGGCATATATGTTATAAGTGTTTATGTTATTTGTGAAGCGCTACGAGAATTATTTCATAGTTTGTTTGGCGCTATATAAAAATTATGTATTATTATTATTATTAATTATGCTACTTGGGCTTGCATGTATACAGTACTGTACCTGTGTTGCTAAAACCAGTAGACTTCTCAAGTTGGATCACACTCTTTTCTGGCCATTTTCTCATTGACTACTCTTTGCTAGTGTAATTCTGTAAAATGAGAAAAGAAACATGATGTTATAATGTATGAGAGATATCTACTAGAATGAATAGATCAGTATGTACTGAGCTGGTTCTGTACTTAGACAAGTTAAAGGGTGTGACACTAGTGCACAGTCAGTACATACAGCTGCGGTTAATACCCACAGCACAGTGTATAAACCATACAGCGATGGACATCTCAGGTCCAGCTAAAGATAACAAGGTATCACGTTTCATTACTGTCTGCATTTTGTAGCGACACATGTAAACAAAACGTCACTTGCAAGCAACAGAAAGTTAACTTTTTGAGATGGCCGCACGCTGTTTGGGACGAGTCTGCAATGCCTTTAAAGGCACATACCCAGTATTGCTAAATGTTCTCTGAATTACTACATTGCAGACCTGTGCTTATGATATGACAAAACATTCCTAAAATATTGAGGTTCTTGTCAAATTAGATGCAACCAGTCCTGCGCTGATTATTGGCCCATGCATCATGGGTAATATACCGTGAATCGACCTCTAACAATATTGGTGAAATGTAGTACCAACTGCCACATTTGCCGATTGACGTTGTTTCACAAAAAATTGACATCTCATCTTGTAGTTTAAAATTGTAGGCCTACTTGGCCCGAGAACAAATTACAATACCCCAACTCTGTGTCAGTAAGTAAATGAACATTGCTTTGGGAGACTAAGAAACCTGGTAAGAACTGGTAAAGTGTCATAAATCCAGGTACCAGTGTGTGCTTGATGAATTATGGAGCCCTCCAGCCAAGCCTCAAGCTCTTGATTCAAGTCTCGGTCTCTTGAGCCAAGTCTCCAGTCCCTTGAGCCAAGTCTCAAGTTTGTAGCATTTAGGCCTGGGTCGGGTAGCAAAAAATCAGAACCGTGTACCCGTTTTCATTACCCCGGTCGGGTAACGGGTACCCCAACCTCCGGACCGAATATTGTAAACAAAATCACGGAACTAACCAACCACAATGTACATGCATTCATGACAGAGCACAATGCCACCTTACAGTACACCTCTGAAATATATGTTTCAATCGATACTCCTGTTGTTATGAACCACTGAAATTCATGTTTTGATGTTTAATAAATAATAATGCACATGCAATAAAGAAAAACCTTGCCAAAAAATACTTTTTGTTTTTGATCCGAGGTGCGCATTAGCCGCGGGATTGCACGATTCCCGCAATCCCTAGCATTAATGTTTCATGACTTAAAAATCTCATCACTCATTTTACATGCAAATAGACCTACGTATCATGTACAGTGCAGTTTATTTCCAACATGTGTCTACAGTATTTTCCTTTATCTCTAAGGTGTACTGCATAGTAGTAGCAGAAAACATTTCCTTTAGTCAAAGTGAAGAAATGACTTAACTTTACACTTAAAAACAACCATATTATGCATTCATTCTTTACGGTCTATGCCAAAAACTTGTACTGTCATGAGGTGTTAATGACGGCCTCTCTGTGTATAACTGTAAATTAGGCAGTACACTGGACTACGTATTTGTGCAATCACTATGTATCATATGCCTAGTAGTTCCATTACTGATGGCATTATGTAATGTCTGGCTGTAGTATTCTTGTGCCTCTCGTAAAACATTTCCATACGTCTGAAAGAGAGCAGTTCGAAGGGTATATTTCAACCCCCCCCCCCCCTCCCCGACGTAAATTCTTCACCAGTTGGCAGTCCAGTTCAGTGATAAATGTTCACCTTCTAGTCCACTTCCTGTTTTTTTAACATTATGTTTTACAGCCAAAGCATTTGCTTCCGTCTGATTCCTGACCGGGTGTTGACAAACACAGGACACAACGATTTTATTGTCTGACTTTTAATGAGTTTTGTGAAAAACATGGTAAAAAGGTAAACCCTTGTGTCTGAGCGATTACTAAGTTACTACACTCTAGCAGCTAACCAAACAACATTGGGAAGATTCAAGGATCTGTTTTTTCGTGTTTATAACGTAATGCAATAATGCAGCTTCGATTTAACCACCATTTCAACCACCAGTGATTAGCTAAATTATCAATTTAACAGATTTAAAAAATTTTATGTTTACTTCTGCTCTGAACAGGCTGTGGGGTTGTGCTTTGAATGTGAAGCAGAATTTAGGGGTACAAACGATTTAAAAAAGAAAGTGCACAGTGTAATAAAGTGAATGGCTGTCCTGGGCCGTCCGGGCAAGGAGAACCGAATAGAGTCGGCCTCGACGAGTAAAATTTACGATGCATTACCACACCAGGTTTTCATTAAATGCACAAGGTCACTGAAGGCCATAGGGATCTATGCAGGATGGTATACCATCACTTTGTCATGCTGTGTGAACCAATTTCTTTCAATGGTCAAAGATATCTTTTACACTGCTCAGATGTGGTTTAGTTTCATCTTCAAATATGTGGCATAGCCATAGTTTGATCAGATTCCTACAGATAGCGAATTTGAGTTTTACTTGCTATGGTCTCGAGTGAAAACATTCACATACATGTGTTAAATTTTACGGTATAATTCCTGTCCGAAATGGATGAAACATTTTGTGAAAGTGCCTCAAAATTCAAAGTTGATGTTTCCTTCTTGTACTACATACATGAAGTTGGTTCCCACATAACGGTATGGCTAAACATCGCATACACTTTCACGCAAGGGAGCAACGTTGCTGTCCAGTGGAGCTACAACACGACACAGTATGCAAAGCCAGGGGATATGTATGCATATTTACCATACACCAACATACTGATGAATGGGGTCTTTGATAAACCATTGCTAACTCTGTTACTCACTTTGTGTGGAATTAAAAAAACATCAACACTGAATGTGAAACAAATCTTCTCTAAACTTCAATTCAAAATTGTGGAATGTAGAAACCCATAAGAACTCAGTGAATCAACTGCGAAAGTCTTTGAACTGAAGTCTTTGTTATGTATGCCCCCTAAAAATTGATCTTGTAAGCACAGTGAAAGTTTGTAGGAAATCCACTGATACTTAATGGCTATATACATGAACCTACTCCAGTCTTTAAGATTGTATTTCCAACATTATCAACAAATTGTCCAGATTAACTTTCAGAGCTAAAATGATCACTTTCTAACATGCTCTGAGTTATGCCAGTGAGTCGTAACTTAGACTAAGCCTAGCAGGCTCTGGAAGTCGTTCTTGGCATAAATGAATTGTATTGTCAGGTTTAAGGTACATATGGTAAATAAGTAGTAATAGTTTCATTTGGGTCCTCATTTTGTTCACCATGTTTGTATGACTGTGCAATACATATCAAGTTACAGTTACTCAAAAAAATGCAAATGC
Organism: Apostichopus californicus; assembly: GCA_020650975.1. Lineage (NCBI taxonomy): Eukaryota > Metazoa > Echinodermata > Holothuroidea > Aspidochirotida > Stichopodidae > Apostichopus > Apostichopus californicus. Next base: position 15,685 of record JAIPMN010038179.1, read on the forward strand.
ACGAACAAGAACATAAGCAAATCATGCAAGCATTTTGTAGACCAATCCTTCAGCAGGGGTGAGAAAATTAATAGCCACTTCAGTTGCTTAATGAATGCATGGGGGCAAACACAGGACAAATAAGGACACAATATGTTTGTCTGAATTTTGGTAAATTTCCCTCCTACATGAAATTATAAATTATGTGTGATGCACGGCTTAGGCTATCCAACTGTCATTACTTTGCCTAGCCAATTGACTGCTCAACCAATTCTCTTGTTGTAAACCCCCAGTTTGATCTGTACAATATTTTATGGGAGATTTTAAGTTAGTGGACCCTCCGGGCTGGCCAGCACAATATATAGTTTTTTCTTCATGTTCTCCGAAAGCAAGAGGAAGTTCAATGTGGGGTTTTCAATTTACTTAACAATTGGTACTACGATTTTTCCACATAGCATACGTTACCCTCCCTCGCCCGTACACAAACTTAATACGGCCTAGCCTAATTCAAGTACGGCACGAATTAATAATGGAAAGTCACTAAGTGATCTTTCTTTATAAGCTTTCAAAATCTTCGTTGTTTTACCAAAAATGTATGGTCATAAACATAACTGGAAATGGCAACGTTTAACTACAAGGAGCAAGGCCTGAACATGCAGGACATTGAGGAATGCCAGACCCGGGAAATTCGTATCAACATATGTTCTCACAGAGGTTGTTTCAATGCCTGCTAGCGGTCCTACGTGACCTGGTACTTCGCTAAGCATTATTGCACGACCAAAATACACACTTCAACAAACAGGTGCCGGAATGCTACTTGCATCCATAAATGTTATCTACAAAAACAATTAGTTTCATTTAGGAGGCTTTACAGAACTAAGAGCACCTGAGCCTACGTTTTACCTCTAAAATTTATCAGAAATAATATTCTGGTTTCAACTCACCGTCAGTTTGCAAGCTTGCGTTGAATAATAGTCTGTGTCGAATGGTACAAGGAATCTGATTGGTTAGTTTGAGTACCATAACTTCGTTTGCATAATGCTGCACCACTTACAGTGCAGTTTTCAAGTTACCACATTGTTCTTCCTAAGAGGCAAAATAGTCGGGTGTCCCAAGCTCGCGATCAGGAATTCCTCATACACAGCATTTGCACTTGTACACTGTCTGACATATGCGGTTTCTTTACAAAATGACGTCAGAACCGTGCTCTTGTCACAGAACTCATGTTTCTATTGTCTTTTCAATCATAACAATGGACGAGTCTAAGCAATGCTTGTTCTCCTTTTTTAAAATTTGAAATTTCTCGGCATCATTTTCCCTCATGTTAGGTACCTTCTAAATTATTATATTAAATACAAATGGAAGAAACTCCAGGGTTTTATGTGAAAATTCGTATTTCAAAAGGCTTGATTACCTTGGTGATAAATAATGTCGTATCTCAACACCTCGCGCAAGTGGACGAGCCCTGTTTTGTACGGATAAACAGTTTTGCCATTCCGACAAATATCTTGACTCGGTATTTATACATAATAAAATTACGGATGTCGCTTTAAAATTGCCCTTTTCAGCTTCCGTTGTTTTATTCTTTGAAACCTGTAACATTTGACCAAGTTGTTATAGTATCCTGGTCTATGCATTTGACTCATTCAGATTGTTAAAAGCAACATGCATTACGCTTAGGAAACTCAGCAGTGAGATGACTGTGAAAGATTAGGGTTATATACACTGATCTGTACACTAACTACAGATCA
>JAIPMN010038186.1:0-10207 GCA_020650975.1 Apostichopus californicus
TTCTCCCACCATATCAAGTATATTTTCAGGTGATTTATACCAGAAGATATAGTTTTGGGGTGTTTTAAGGCTTAGGTGTCCGGAATTGTCCATGTCCATGCTACTCTACATTTTATGAGTTGACTCAGAATAACAAGTTATGAGTTGACTCAGAATAACAAGTTCCAACTTTCCAGATATGACACTAAATATATTTTCAAGTGGAAATTGCCAATGGTTCTTCGCATTTTTAGCAGCCTCTCCCTATAATACTTGCTGCATGCCCGATGACAGTTGTATAAGTAATGACTACTTTGGCCTGCAAGCGAATTACGCTTCGTACGTATAACTATAGTATAAGGTGACCTAAGCTACTGCAGGTGAGGCGTATTAATTATATTCGTGGAACTGTCTTGCTAAATCTAAACTACCCTACCCGCTCAAATACAATAAAATTAATAATTCAATCGAACTTTTAGATATGTCCTTATTTGAGGTACTTCAGATCAGCATGAGAAGAACATGACGTAAAGTTGCAGCTGAAAGGTTTCGAAAATCAAGAGGTTCCAAACATCTTTTATTTTCGGTATTGACCAGTTGGGTGCCCTACTGAATGTAAACGCGGGCGCATCCATAAAATTATATGTCCCTGAACCAAAGAACTCTATTTCTATGCCCTGAACTCTTCAACTTCAAATTGTTATGGAACGCCAAAATAAGTCGTATTCAGGGTTACCGTCAAAGCAACGCTAGATTTGCCAAAATAAACCCCCATTGTTGTGTATTGTTTTCAATCATTCGTTGCACTGATTTATATGATAGGCAGTCTAGTGATAATTTTAAATAACAAGTTATAGCTGTTTATAATCAGGAAATAATACAAGAACATTATCTGTGGATTTAATAATCAGACTGATTCAGGCCTAATAAAAACACCAAGTATGAAAAATCTCTGAAGAATACAGTTTACGCGGTACTATAGGATGCATTTAAACTAGTCCGGATCAGATCTCGACGTCAGGATCTGATCCATCCGTCGAGATCACAGCTGTAGTGTAAACGCAATTCAGATCGGGATCTGATCCTCCTATTTTGATGACTGGTAGATACCAGGATCTGATCCTGACGTCGAGATCAAGTTTGCAATGAAAACCCTCCCGCATCAACAGTGACCCGAGCTATCCGCGGTGACCTTGTTGCGTCATATGAATATATGGTATTCAGTATGTCCCCCTGTGATGTAGAAATTCTTTGACGATGAGGATCTTAACAAATGGTTATGTAATTCCGTTATTGGATAAAAGGTAGTTAAATTAGTTGAATGTAGTTAAATGATTAAATGTTGTTAGTCATCGGTTTACAACAACTTGACTCTCACGAAGTAGTAGTAGTAGTAGTAGCAGCATTAGTAGTAGTAATAGTAATAATAATAATAATAATAATAATAATAATAATAATAATAATAATAATAATAATAATAATAATAATAATAATAATAATAATAATAATAATAATAATAATAATAATAAATATGATGATAATAATAAATTACAAATTTATATTTCTACAACCGATCAGGAGGTTGATTAAATTCATTAACTAGTATATTTGAATAAGGTCTTTTCGATATCAAATAAACCACTGAAATGGATACCGACAAGGCTGAGTAAAAAGCAAATGTGATTGCACCTTGCATCCGTTAGTTTAGTTGCTCCCTTGTTAAAACACAAGGTGACTCTCTGCATTTCGGCATTTCCTTTAGGGTGGGCGGAGGGGAGGGGTTGTATACATTCCTCTTCATTGTTGAAACACTGTCATGGAAGATTGCCCTTTAATCCCATGGGTGGTTGCGTTCTACTTTTAGCCAATGAGACACAATTACATCAGTCATGCGGATTGTCACCTGATTTTATTTATATCAGGCACTATCAGTTCTTACAATCTTAGATTTGTTGCCGTGCAATTTGTGTGAAACTTCATATCAGTTGTTTGCCTGATGTGGTAAGTTAACACCTTTTTTTGCCCATTCGAAGTATAACTCCATAGTAAGGAACCCACCTGAGCTAAAATATAATCGATAATCTACCGTCACGGCTAGTGATTCAATCTGATCAGTGATGTCGGTTCTTTATGCTACTGAAGCCTAATACTAATAGTGCACTACAGTACTGTAATCCAGTGTAGCGGAATTGGTCCTGTCACTCGTTCAGTGTACATTGTCAATTGCCTACGTATCATTCATTCTGTTAGTAATTTAGTTGAAGTGAAGGTGGGAGGTCAGCAGTGTAGGTTCATGTTAGCACGAGTATGTTCTTACCCATAGTTGCAAAAGGTATTAACTTACTTATACTAAATTGCAGTTACCTTTTATATGATTAATTTGCTTCCATGTCAAACCATTGCAACAGTGTATTACTATTACTATAGAGTTAGACATGTATCAATGTTTTCTGTTGATACGTTATTAGACTACATGCTCTTTTCATTTCCCTGTGCATTCATCATTTCAGATTATTATTCAACTGACTTATAATGGAAGTAATAGTGCTCAAGGAAGGTTATTGTAGAGATGGTGATGCTGAGGGGCACTTCAAAGCCAGTGGAACCATAACACTTATAAAAGGGGAACATCACAATGTATTAGTGGACACTGGAAACCCATGGGACACCGGAATATTAATTACAGGTAAGTAAGGCACTCAAAAGAAACAAAAAACATACTTAATTAAAGAGTTGAGAGGTCTCTTTAGGGTGAGGGAGGAGGTGAAATTTTGTATTGAGAAAGCGACTTTGCCTTGATGACTAGAGTCACTAAATACATTTTTGCATTTAAAAATTTGTTGCAAATATTTGACTTTTTACAGTGCAATAGAAATTTCAATTAAATGATTGTCACCCCAGTTAGAACTGCTTAAATGTCTGCTGTTTAGACCCCAACTATAGCACGAGTAAGCCTAATGGTGTTAAGAAGCTATGCAGGTTAATTGTAGAGCCTGAGATCGATTTACGACTGTGGCAGATCGATTACATAATCACAAAAATCCTAGCTATAGCGTGCTATAATTGGAGCCAATAAAGCAGATCTTTAAGCCAACTGGTTCTGATTTATTGAGGTATTTAAATCCTCTAATTTTATTGTCTGTAATGTACAGATGCAATATTTATCTAATATAGTCTGCTCTTTGAAATTATCACCAACATTTAACAGGGGAACTCCCCCTTTGAAGCTACCTAAGTTTATAAGTTGATTGGTTTTCCTGTTATTTGCCCAAAATGCCCAATATCATTTTTGTCGCTTTTTGGGGGGGCTTTTCACATTTATAGAGCCTATTACACAAGTGCAGAATTAATGAGAGGGGGGTTCAGAGGAAAACATTTCCCAGTTCAGGGCTCGGGTAAATATGGAAGATGCTGGAAAAAATATGTTATTTTAAGATTTTGAATAGTGCAAAAAGAGACCTTGCAACATAATTAATCCCTGTAACCAACCTGGCTCTTGAATCCCTGCAGAAGTATGAACACAACCAGTACTGTAGGCTTTATTTTAGAACTAGCCAAGAACAGAGTGTGATGCTATCCAACATTTTCTGGAAGTGACAGAATCACATTCTTGTTATTAATGTTCTTCCAGAAGCAACTTTGTAAAGTATCCCATGTATGGTAAGACTTAGGGAGAAGCTACTATGCCAGTTGAATTCCCAAGCCTCCATAAACATAGTTATACAACATCCTCTAATATTAATACCCATCTTCCTTGTGATCTCTTATTGCAGAGTTAGCCAGACAGGACATGGCCCCCAATGACATCCACTATGTGGTGTGCACCCATGGACATTCTGATCATGTGGGCAACCTGAATTTATTTCTCCAGTCCACGCACATCGTTGGGTACGACATCGCCTTTAAGGACGATTACCAAGACTTTGAATTTAAAGAGGTAAATAAAGGAGAACAAATCGTAGTTCAAGATTGGTCTAACGTTTTGGAATTATTTACATCTCATTTAACGTAGTACAGTATATCAGGTCTCTTTTCCTTCCACTAAAAATAAATTTTAAAAGTGTCATATAATTATTTCAAACTAAGTTAATTAAATAAACAGCACAGTCATTTCTAAACAATACACACTACCTATACTTATGTTTCAATGTTTTGCAAAGAAACTTTTAAGTAAATCTCAGTCTTTTTTAAAAAAAAATTTTTTTAAGGAGAACATTTTGTTTGTCTCATTAAATCAAAAAAATGAATGAAATATAGCATTAAAGGGAGTGAAGACTTGAGCACAAAGAAACATCTGATGCCGGTAATCTGACCTAGTTTTGAATGAGTGTAACAGAAGTGTTAAACACCACCATCGATCCCAGAAAATACACACACAGCTTGCTACCGTCGGTAGATAGACACTAGTGTACAGTCAATACATTCAGCTACGGTCAATAAATGTTCTTTTTCCCTGTTTTTTTCTCAGGGTAAGAGCTATGAGATTGAGGACAACATTGAAGTAATTCCTACCTCTGGCCACATGCACCATGATGTCAGTGTCATTGTACGGAACACGCAACACGGGACGGTCATCGTTGCAGGTAACGTGAACAGATTCTAGGTCGTTGTGAACTTTGTTTAAGATTGAACAAGATTTTACTGTATGATTTCTATTTCAGACAGTTCAATTTGAAAATGTGGGAAGGTTGCTTTGTTGTTGTTGTTGTTATTACTACTTCTCCAGCCTGAGATATCTTATTTTCAAATAATCCTCATATATCTTCTCCTGTTCCCTTCCCTTATCCCCCAGCCCTTCCTCTTCCCCCTATCTGCTACGTTGACAAGTACACAAAACATTCCCATGACATTTATATGACTGAATTATTATTATCACTTTTTTTCGTCCTTTGTTATCGTAGGAGACCTCTTTGAAAGCGCTGAAGATGATAATATCTGGCAGAAGAACAGCGAGAATCTGGAGATGCAAGAGCAGAGTCGACAGAGAGTCTTACAGATCGCCGACTTCATCATCCCGGGACACGGCCCGGGCTTTAAGGTGCCAAAGCCAACTTGAACGGTCCCAGAAATGTTGATGAATGTGGCCTCGCAGCCCCCGGTTATGCGTGGGCCGGGATTTGGTCAACGAGGGGCACGCAGCCTAAAGCACTGTGACCCCGATGCAGCATTTGTTCCTTCATGTCATCAGGCTAATTCACTGAAGTGAGTTACAAATGTTAATAGTAGATTAGATGGCATCGAATTTAACTTGAATAAACCATGGGGTGTTTGGCTTTAAAATATCCCTTTTGAGTGTAGCTCACATTTATTCACTGCAATGGTACATTCTGCATATCCTAGTAATCTAGGCTAAACATATGTCTGCTAGCATTTGCCCTGTCACCTTTTCTTGTTGTCTGAGAAATAAAGAAAGGTGAAAAGGGTATTGCAGATAAAAAAGGCCACAGGCTTTGACACTTGTGGCTCCACCACAACCCACCCCCCATCCCCCACCCACCATCCACGACCCTTCCTTGAAATCCTGTACCAACCACACAGATGTCAAATGTGAAATCTATCGACTATTGTTCATACTTCTTTTTAAGACTTTCCGTACACTGTGAGTCTGCCCTGATCATTTTTAACCAATAATTTCAACCACATCCAGATTACTGAATTGCATCTTCTGTTTATATGAAATGTCAAAACATTGTCAATTAATGTACCCACCTAGCAAACAATTTTAATTTACGATATCATGTTTACTGTTCTAATTAAAAATAAAATGATGTTGAAACTATGGCCCTTAAAGTTTTTTTGTTACAATTGTAATGATACTAAATATTTTAAAGTACACTTTTGAAGTATTTATATATTTTAAACTAATGCATCGTCTTTCGATAACAGGATGTTGGGACCTAGCGGGGGGGGGGGGGGTAGTGCCCGTGCCCGTGCCCCCCTCACTTTTTTTTCCAAAATAGCAAATGTGCCCTACTGGCAAATAAAATGAGCCCCTTTGATGAAGAACTGTCTTTTGGATATCTTAAGCCTTTGTTAATTTTAATATTTTATTTTAATTATTTATGTTTAGTCTGTATTTCTAATATGGAATCCCATATATTTTTGTAGCAAGGTTAACAATAAACAATCTCAATAAATAGTATTAATATACTTACACATCAAATATATTTAAGTGATATGGCCGGTGTGTATCCGTTTATAGCATAACGAGTGGTGGTCGTGGAATGAGATTTTGGAAGCTTCCTACCCCTCTGGAACCTAGCATAAGACATATGTCTGTGTGACAGTTTGTTCAAGGTGGAGGGAGGGGGTGGGGGGGGGTGGTTGGGTGAAGAGGGAGCTCTCTTGTACCAACAGTTAAAAGTTGCCTTCATTGGCAAAAGGTACTGTCTGTATTGAGGAAATTGAAAATGGGAGAGAGTGTGGGATTAATTATAAGGGAAGGCAATGCCCTTCCTGGTTGTCTTGATTTACTGGAAGTCTGTCATAAGTATTAAGTCATTGCTATCTAATATATGTTTTGCTATTTCATATGTGTATGAATTAGTCTGCTATTTTTTATAGAGTAACAGATACATTTAATTGGGTGTGGGTGGGTTGGGAACTGATCAGAAATGAATTCAGTTCCTAAATTATATATCACTACTCTCTTACGTTTATTCAGTGTCCTCTTCAACAGATCCAGTATTCTGTTCATAATGTTGACTCGTATTTAGACAATGTAGAGGTTTGTAATTAGCATCTTTACCTTTACTTGCAATGTTAAGTAACAGCAGGGATGTAGCCAGGGGGGAGCAATGGAAGCAATCGCTCCCCCCCCCATTTGAGTATCTTGCGAAAAAAAATTTAACTAAAAGCAGGAAACATCATGAAAGCCCTCTTTCAGGGTGAAGGAAGCTAAGCGACCCTTCTCAATCTTTCCCCTGAAAGTTTGTATGCTATATAATACAATGTTCATATTATTGTTTATTTCCTGCAACGTGGAAGGAATTTTGGGCAAAACTTTTTTTTAGTACATCATGGCGCTCTGTTAAATGTAATAATGCTCCCTGGACCCATTGTGAGAATTGCCCCTTTTAAAATTCTGCCGCCCCCCCTTCAAACTTTTGGCTACATCCCTGAGTAACAGTGACCACAAAAAGCAAGTATATTGTGTAGGGGTTGGGTGTATTGGGGGTTAAATATTCAGCAATCTTTTTGTACTTTCTGTATTAAATGTTCTTTTACAATAAATATATTTTGTTACACTATCAAACATGTTGGTATTTATTTTTCCTTATATTGCAAATTTTATATCAAAGCCTTTGCAGGTAGTGATATGGTTTTTTAAGGTTTTAATGTATGTGAGGGGGGTAGTACGTTAGGTCAAGATGTATCCAAATCTCATGTTTATGCATTGTTTGGTGTCCACAGGATTTCAATAATGGAATAGTGGGGGGGGGGGGGGTTTAATTTCAAAGTTATCCCAGTCTGATTAAGGTAAGAGTGAACTTTTGTGCAAGGAACAGAGGCGTATGGAAAAGGGAGTGTAAGCTCAGTGGCTAACGCCGGTGCCTTACAATCTTACTGTCCCCGGTTCGAGATTAATGTATGTCGTCCAGTTACAGAGTTGTTGATAATTCATCATCATGGATGTTAAATATGAATGTAAGAGACTGACTTCGGTCAGCTTGCGGCTTTGATAAGCCAATGAGGCTTCTTCGCGAGTTCCTGCTCGCAGGAGAATCTAAAAATCAATACAAAATCAATCACAGAAATTCGTTATGTGATATCAGCCTGCGTAGAAGTACCGTATGTATCAATGACACGAAATCCCTCATTGGATGCAAAATGGCAACTAATTCTGAGTTGTCGTAATTTTCTCTTTCATGCTTTCTACGGCTCTGGTCTGATTTTCTAAAGAGCGCCACCACCTTTACACAACCTAGCACATTATAGTAACCGCTTTCTGGCAACGGAGAAGAATTTATTTTCGCCGAAACCAGCATCACTGTGCGTCAATGACTACGCACAACTTTCTTTTTCCGGTAAGCATGTGAATTGCACGTAGAATTGCACAACAACATACGTAGTGGAAAATTATCAACCGTCTGATTACTTATAGTTATACACGTGAAAACAGGTAGAATTATAGGGTGACAAATTGCAGTTTAAAATAAAAGAGATAGCCCCTGCTCGAGAGAAGAGAGACAGAAAGACAGTGTGTCCATGTTCCCACCTTTTGAGACTTTCAAGTGGTAAGAAAAAATATTTTGAAATTAACAGCATTTAATTTTACGGGTTAGCATACGATGCTGCGACAGGGGCCGTCCGTCAGTTACACACAGACATGCTTTTTCAGTCGAGTTGTAACGTACGTTATCAGTGCAAGGTCCAACTGCAAAACCTAAGCGGTCAGTAAGTTAACTGTACAGTACTTTATGAAGGTATACGATATTATGTTAGCTAGCCTAGACCTAGGCAGAACTAATATGTCTACAATATAATAAGAACAGAAGTTACATATTTGACTATTAAAATTCTACCATAGCCGTAGGAAAATCTTCAAAACGGGGGTGGGGGGTAGGCTGATATCAAGCCCATAGCCAGGATATTGTGAGGGGGGTACAACCTACAGGTTGGAGTGCTGCGGGAGTGTGGAGGGCTCCCCCGAGAGCCTGGGTTCCAGGGGCCCAACGCTCTGGTGTGGAACTTGTGGGCGAAGTCCCCAGAAGCTCTTGGGTATTGACAAAATAGTGGGCATTAGAATAAAGCATTTAACTATCTTCAAATGGCATTGGATGCACACGAAACAGACCACAAAAATCACAATTTGACCATATATATTTTTGTTATAGCCGGCTAACTCAGACAATTATATCTATGACAGGTGCATGCGAAGTATGCTGAATAAAATAGCAATAGTGGTATCATAATTTTGAGGGAGAGAACATTGGCATTTAAGTAGGATTTGTAACAGATGGAGGGTTATTGGATGGTCATCATGGGGTAAGGGTCTAAGTGGAGGGACTCCCCCTCCCCTTTGGGACAGTTTTCTTTTGGAATGGGGCTTAGATACAAAACGGTTAGCTATCATTTTCATCTTTTAGTGGGGAAGGGAAGGGGGGGGGACAGAAAATTCAAATTTTTACTTCATGGAAAATAATTTTAGTGATCAAATTTGCTGCAAAAGTTTTGAAGGCTCTGAGCTCTGGCACTTGTAAAATTCTTTGGTTCCGAAACAAATTTAACCTGCAAATACACTTTTACATAAACAAATATATGCCCATTATGCAAATTATATTTTACAATGCGGTAGTACTGGATAAATTTTGCCCTGTACCGGAATTTCCAATATTTGAAAAGAAACTTTTGAGACCAATCAAGATAATTTATTAATTGATAACAAATATTGCAGGCTGTTGATACAGAGTTATATTGACACATTTATTCTAGAAATTAATTTCAAAAATGCTGCTTTTACAATTCAAGGAAACAAAGTGCTTTTTTTTTATTGGGGTTAATTAAATTAACATCTAAAAGTTGAGCAGTATCAGTGTCCTTAATCTTCATTGTCCTCACAGCTTGATTGTAAACAGAGCAATAATTGACCCAATTTTTCCACTCTTGTCCTTCAGAGCTACAACATTGATTACAATAACACAAGTTAGTAACAACCCACAGTTACTGTAGTTAGTAAAGATGGCTGTGGGTGTGAGCTATCAGAACTATCAGATCAATATACAGGTTGTTACAGTTAATTGATTCGAATTGCATCCATATTACAGTTTCACATCTTAGCAAGTATCACAGTACACATATATATATAACTGATTGGAAACAGGGGTAGGATTTATTTTGCATGGAAAGCTAAAAAAAAGTAAGCCACCATTTTTACCATCAGTACTGTGAGCTCTTTCTTACAGTATATTTCAAAATAATATTTCCAGCCATAAGGGGACTGTCAGGACAATCCCCACCCCTCCTCCCCCACCCCCTTAGGGCTGTGTGTTGTGTCCCTGCTAGCTCCTTTTTATCTAAGAGGTCTTACCGTAATGTCGTTTGATACTAAGGAATGTCAACATGTGTGTTGTAACCCTGCTATAGTTCTTTTTTATTTTATTTAAGAAGTCTTTATTTTTATTTAAAGCAGCATTTTGCGTCGTTTTCTATGATTTTTCTCAACCTCACTGACTCCACTATGCCATAACGACATACATAACTAGCTTATCTATTTAAATCTTACTTC
>JAIPMN010038188.1:0-11382 GCA_020650975.1 Apostichopus californicus
CATCTCAGGACCTGAAGGTAGTGGTTGGAGCCCTACAGATGGCTGAGATTCTCATGCAGAAACTGCCCGATATATTCCACGTCTTCTTCAGAAGAGAAGGTAAGATCATTTCCTTAAACTGTTGCCCCCCCCCCCACCCAACAGAGGTGCAAATCCATGAATGGTGGAGTGTGATATTACAGAACCACAAAGTAGATGAAATCCTTGGCACTACCTCTTCATTTCATCGGTCATTTCTCATTTCATATCTTTGTGTTGAAATTTAATTTAAGAAAGCCAATTATGAAGGAAACCTTCAAGCTATTATTCAGTCTTATTCAGTTGTGGTTGTCGGTTTTTGTCGAGTTTTTCTTACTGAAAAGCAAGTACAGTTGTTACTTTCTATGTGTTGATGCTTGACGGCAACATGTGTTTCAATTTATGTTACCAGCCCTCGTGGTTCTTGTGAAAGTTTGTCATTGGGTACCATATGGAATCGTTCAGAGAAGTTACTTGTTCGTGCTGGGTAACATCATATCAGACAAATTTAGAGAAGGTTTTACATTAGAGAAAGTCTTTTTTTGGTGCATGAAGCGCACATCTCTTATCAAAAGCTATGTCTAATTGTCAACCTCACAGGGGCTATGACCATTTAACATGATTGCTTACCTTCCAAAAAAAAGTATGTCAACACAAGATGTTGATCATCTTAGGTAGTATTATTTACTAAGTTCAGAGCTGATCAGGGAGCTACTACTATCTACAATGCCTACCTGTTTTACCTTATACTCTGGGCATCAAATGTCAAGCAACCAGACTCTGCAGCATTGCTGCTCTATTCTGTTAAATATCGACATGAAGCTTTGCATCGAGTCCCAGTTAAATCACTAATTCCTTTCACTATGCAGGGGTAATGCATCAAGTGAAGTTACTCGCCGAGGCCCCGATAGAGGCAGACAAGACCCCACCCACCAAACGATCGACCACCAGCAGTAGCAACGCCGCCTCGTCATTCCAGACGCCACCCCAAGATAACAATGATGTCGAAGTGGGTCTCAATTCAGATGGCGTGCCACAAGGGTAAGTACCCAGAACGGCTGGTCTGTATGTCAGTATGCGCATTCAGTATGGGTATATCAGTACTCAGTATGCGCAGTATGCGTATATCAGTATGCTTGTTATACACATTTAACCCACTCTTCCACAGATGGTTAGCATTCCTGGGGTTTGTGCCTTTCACATACATATAGGATTTGTCTGTTCAACTTTTAACTTCCATATCTGCAGAAGTGACTGTGGACTGTGGCACTTAAAGAAAATCAGTGGTTGTGTTAGAAGTCAAGATTAACTGTAGTGAATGCAAAGGTCTGGCCACTTTTTCGTGGTACAACCCATTAAACATCACTGCAGTATGATATCTGTTGCAATACCAATGAAAGAACAGAAAATAGGAAACAGTCCGTAATTTCTATTTCGTAAACCCAAAAGTAGCCGAATGTGTGTAAGACTCTGATCATGTAACCTTGGCAACAGCTGTTTGGAACCATTAAAGAAAAAACTGGTACCCGATTGGTTCATACATAAATAACAGTTACCGAAGCGATTTGCATGAGAGAAACGCAACTTGAATACTGTCGCCTCTCAAGGAAATGTAATCAGCTTTTTACTTCAAATGGATTCTCAGCAGCATAACTCATGTTCTTACTTTCAAAGGAGACTGAGCGACCCACTTAAACTGAAGAGGCCTCCAAAGAGAGTTTCTGGTCGCAAGAGTCGTCAGTCCAACCTGGACGAGGCAAGCCAGTCACACGACCTTACAGACACACCCACAGGGAGACCTCTGTCTGGGTCCAGTTCCCTCACCAGCGGATCCTCAAGAGCCTCTTCGAGCTCGTCGAGGGGGTCCAGTGCGGCAAAGAACAAAGGTACACCAGCTAGTAAGTAATCAGCATCTTCTCATGATGGTGATTGTAATGGTTTAGTGACACCTCATCAGTTATTCAGTTTTTGCTTTAGTTTCAGTCCATGCAATGTCATTGCTTGGACAGAAGAGAACAAGATGGGGACATTGAGGAACAGATTACAATATAATGGAGATATAGGGTGGAGAGGGAGGGGAGGGAGGGGGACATGTTGGGTAGACTGTAGAAAAGCTTTAAAGAGAAAATTGGTTAGAATCAAAAAGACAATGTGAAAGATATATTCACAAGTTTCACAGAAGAGTAGAAATCATGTAAAACAATTTGCCGAGTCTTGTCTTTTTGTTTTCAGCAGGAGTGAATGGTTTTATTTACCAAACTGGTTTTGCAATGAGTAATAGATTATTGTCATTTTTGTGGAATGTGGAGGAGTTCAGATCAAACAGCATTGATGGCCAATGTTTGAAAGTTGCAGAAAAAACCTGGGAAGGGTGATACACAAAATGACTGGAGTATTCACAAAAGTTGCAACTTACTGTGGTTGGTATAACAGGGGTTATAATTGATCTTGCGGGCCATCTCTGAAACTTTTGTATCTAATTCAAAGTCAAAGTCCACTTACGGATGTACCAGCTCCCATCACGACGTAGATGGAAGTATTACATTATATGGGAACTATAAATGACCAGAAACTGGTGCAAGCACATTGTCCAGCTTTTATGTTGAAATATCCAATCAAAAGTACCCTTTTTTTAAACTTTCGGTCATTCATTGAGTTAATTGTTTCTGTTGATATATGATTAGATAAAAAATAATGCACCGATTGTATAGGTTTTTATACGCTGGCAGCATTTACAGTGTTTTTGGGAAACTAGTTCGTAGAACACGTAACATATGCGCACAGCCTGCACTCTGTCACCTCAGCTTTAGGCTATTCAGAAGTCTTGAGTGCAAAGGTCACTTAAAATCTTTTGTGGTAATGTTTGAATCAAGTGTTACTGACAATAACATTTGGTGCTCTAGTTCTTTGGTGCATGCATTTTGTAATATTATCCCAAACTCCAACTGTGAAGATAAATTATTATGAGACAACCATCGATGAGAAAGCAAATGAGCTGAAACGAAACGACGTAACGGAGATAATCTGATGTCTCACTTCAATTTTCTCTGACCTTTCACCTCTCTTATCGCTTGACTTTCTCAGGCAAGAGCAACAGTAATAGCTCCAGGACATCCTTCCTAGCAAGTCTGAGTTTGTCACGTTGGGGAAAATCCCAGAATGCATCACTTGCCAACCCGGGATCATCGCCGTCGTCGCAAGGCGGTGGCCTGCTGGGTCTCCGACCGGGCCACCTGCCGGACCGATCCCTAGAGTTGGCAAAACGTGAGGCGACTAATAACGCCCAGAAAGAGAAGGTCAAGAAGTGGATCAAGGATCAAGGTGAGTGATTTAAATGCCACAAGTTCAAAGGTCAAAGGTGAGGAAGGGGTTAGCAGGAATTGAAGGATAGTTTGTGTAGAGTGAATTTGTAGTTCAACTTGCTCAAAGTTGGTTGTTAAGTTATGAAATGTCAAAGCGTTACTTGGCAAAATGTCCGTTAATTGCAAGTTTACTATTGATCCTAGTTACTTGACTTGAAGGTCTGTAATTTGCAATGGGGGAGGAGGGAGGAGGGGGGGGGGCTTGAGGGGAGAGATTATGAAAGCCCCTACAGTGTATGTTTCGATTTGCATAAGTTTAAGAGATCCTTGTTTAATGAGCGCTCAGATGTGCTGATGATCGTGTATGGAGTCCTATATCTATTTTGCTCTTTTTGTTCCCTTTAAACTGTTTTGTCTTCGTTGTAACATATCTCACTATGCAAGTTCATTGACACCGAAGTACGAACATGTTCTTACGAATCGAGTGAAAACCGAAGGAATCTTCTGGGCAGAGCAACGATGTTATTTTAGTTAGGATTGACATACTCTTGTCACGAGGTGAGAGTGTGCTGATTTATTCAGTCTCAAGTTGACCAGTAACAAGTTGCCAAGCTGCTTTTGCCATTTCTGACTTTTCTCTTTTTCCTTTTCCATCAGCT
Source organism: Apostichopus californicus (assembly GCA_020650975.1). NCBI lineage: Eukaryota > Metazoa > Echinodermata > Holothuroidea > Aspidochirotida > Stichopodidae > Apostichopus > Apostichopus californicus. Next base: position 3,980 of record JAIPMN010038188.1, read on the forward strand.
GTGAAGTTCATCAGTCAGTACTTTGACAAAGTGGTCTCTTCCGAGAGCCATCCAGCTTTAACCCTTCTGAATAAACTTTGTGCGTCTGTGGATGAGCTCAAACCAGAGGTAATTATAACATGATATGGTAGGGAACCACCCTGCAGAGAGACATAACCATTCATAAATACCAACATGACTGAAGAATGCTCGCAAAAGGTGCTCGAAAAATCAAAGAAAATCCAGACTAAATTTATGAGCAGTCCTGATGTGACCCTTTTTTGTCGGACCTTTGGATTCTATCATCCCATTGGTTATATTGATTACTACAGGCCTTGAATGGGATTCCATTTATGTAAAGCATTTTTTCTTTCTTCAATATTTTGGATCTTAATCAACCAAAAGATTATAATAGCATAATTAAAGCTTTTGAAGAGCATTTGTCCAAGTGACATCACAGACGACCGTCTACTGTGATTCAACTTTCATGATTAGTTGGAGGTTTAACCAGTCAAAATAACTTGCATTCAATCACACCATATCTTGAGTTTAAGATAATATAAGTTGTATATTGTTTGACACCATTAATCATTCTAAGATATGCCTTTAAATATACTTTGGTGGAAAATGCAGTGCTGCTACAAAGCACTTTTATAATTTTTCTTTGTCTTTATTCGGATCACTTATTGCTTTTAACTTAAATCCATCTTGGTGATAAACTATATTTATAGGTTATGTTCGTTTACCGTATATTCAATCGATGGTGTCAAGTTTTGACGTTTTCTCTTCACGACAGGGTGAATCAAATATAGAAATACTAAGAGGTATAGCAGCCATCCTCACAGGTTCGGACGTCTCAGCATTTGAGATTCTTCACAGTGGACTGGTAGGCAAGCTACTGACATTCCTAGTCAGTGGTTCCGGTAAAAATAGGGAAAAACGACTTCAACATTTTCTCCACGTTTTCTTAAAATGTCCTGTAAGTATTTTTTTTCTCTTGTATTATTCGTTTTAAGTTGCATTTTCTATTCCATATAGTATTTATTTTTTTGATAACTCGTTTTTATTATAATGTGATAATTGACTGCATGTAATTAGTTACTTTGATTGAGAGTGCCAATAAAAAAAAATTATATTGTTAAGGGCCCATCCTTGTCTTGGAGCCACAAATTGCATTAAAGAAACGCTGATAATTATTTGTACAGAAATTTTCTTCTAATGGATGTGTGTCCTCATGGTTTATTTATCACCGATATGTTCCCCGAGGGAAAGTTGTTTCTTTCTGTTTTGTAATATCTTTCAAACAATGTAAGAAACCGTCATGAATTTTGGGGATAATTATCCACTATTATGGAAAGACAAATCATTAAACATGTATAAACATTAAAAAAAATGTAAACTAGACTTAGAGAAAGGTAGAGTCCTTAAAGGCATTGAAGACTCGCGCACAAAGAACCGTCTCATGCCGATAATCTGACCTAGTTTCGAAATGAGGTGTAACAGAAGTGTTAGACACCACCATCAATCCCAGAAAATACACACACAGCTACATGCAGCTACGGTCAATACCCACAACACAGTGTACATAGCAGCAATGGACATCTCAGGTCTAGATAAAAGATAACAAGGTGTCACGTTTCATTACTGTCTGCATTTTGTAGCGACATGAAAAAAACTTCACTTGCAAGCAAACGGAAAGTTAACTTTTTCAGATGGCGGCACACGGTTTGGGGCGAGTCTTCAATGCCTTTAAAATCTAATGAAAAAAGAAAAATCCCATTCTAGAGGTCACTGGTCTCTAACTGTTTCTTGCCAATATCTCTTTTCCCAACCAGATTTCCCAACCTCTATTTGCGTGTAAGCTATTTGCATGCGATAAAAAGAAAATATTTCAAACATAAAATTTTTAAAACATGAAAATGGAGAAGATTGCTTAACCCTTGAGACCTTAAGGCCTTATTTGTTCCTTGGAACAGAGAGAGCATTAAAATGTTATTTTGTTCTCGTCTCTCACAGTTGCCAGACGGCCCTCCAATGATACAGCTTGATATTTCCCAGACCCCTCCATATGTGTCCTTGGTGAGCAAGGTTAATGGCTGCATCAGCCATCTGGAGCAGTTTCCAGTTAAAGTTCATGACCTCCCTGGTGTGGAGGGGACCGGTAGCAGGGGTTCACAAGCCCTCAAATTCTTCAATACGCATCAACTAAAGGTTTGTCTCTATGTTTTTCGCCACAGTTTATTCTTCTTTTTTGTATCGATAATTTTAGTCGTCACTATTTGACAAGTATCGGTTATTATTGGTTTGCTTTTGTTGAGAAGTATTTATCTTTGAGAAGTTGCCAATTTGAGGAGATTGTCTGTATCCCTCACCCCACCCCCACCCCCTGCACCATTAATATTTTGATGATATGAGGAAAGTGTGGTTGGAGGTTTGGGTGGTTGGGCAAGGAATAGAGCATAATATCTCTTCTCTATCGAATGAGTTAATGTTCATATCTCAGGGTATATCTCTCTTTGACCTGCATAATTATAATGACTCTCTCTCTATCTGGGTCCAGGAAGATGAATTTCAAATGCTTTTGGCGTAAATTAAGGAAAAAAAAGTTGAATTCTAATTCTTGAATTAGAAAAAAAAGTTGAATTCTAATTACAGTGCCAACTAGAAAGACACCCAGCGTGTTCCAACTTGAGAAAATGGCGCGGAGGTGCGGTCAAGATCGACCCGCTGGCTTTGGTGCAGGCCATCGAGAGGTACCTGGTGATCCGAGGCTACGGCAGGATCAGGCAAGACGATGAAGATAGCGAGGAAGATGTATCAGACGATGATATCGATGAAACATTAGTGAGTTATCTGAAGAGGCAGGGAGGACAAAGAGGAAAATATCTGAAGAGGCGTTGGGGGGAGGGGGCATTGGAGGGGGGCATTGGAGGGGGCTGGTGTTCCAAAAATGTGACAAGGGCCAGCCGAGAATGAAGTCATTTAATGACAAAAGCATGATATATAATGCACATTGAGTAGCAATAGCTTTCATTCTTAACCTAATAAGAATCTTGACCTTTGTGACCTGGGTAGAAGAGGCAATTTTGTGATTATGTTAATGAAGGGATTATGTTATTGGTATGCAGATCCAGGTTGGTTAGTGCAAGAACCCTATTGAAATTGTTGGAGGTCGAAGGTCATTTGCGATCAACATTTAAGTCAGTGTGAAAAACTTGTAAGCACAATAACTCAAGAAGTGCATTTTTCATGAACTTCATACTTAGTATGTAGATCCAGCTTGGTGAGTGCAAGAACCCTATTGAAGTTGGTAGAGTTCAAAGGTCAAGTGAGGTTAACAGGTGTCCAAGTCTGAAATCCTTTTAAACATGATAACTTCAAACTTAAAGCTACAATTAATCTGTGAGTTTTCCAATGCTATGATTTTGTATTGGTGAACAAAATTTGGTCAAATTCAGTTCTGTTTAGTTTTGTGAACGGGCTATATAGGTCTTCAGCAAAACATACAATTATCCAGGAAATGAAATCTGTTTCAGAGTGTTGCACATAAACTGACACTGTGGTTATCAGTTTTTCAACCTCTGAACTTCAAGGGGTCAACAGGTTATGTCCCATTTTCCCTGAGATTTATACTAGATGACTTTTGCATTGGCAGTAGGTTGTGAAAATATTTCAGAGTATAAACAATACATTGTAACTCTCATTCATCAATAAACAATTATTAAAGGGATGGTTCCGTAGCAGAGGTGATTTCCTAGCTCAAATTAGTAAAAGAAAAATGTTTTTTTACTCATACATCTATGTGTCTATATTTCACATAGGAAGACTGTTCTTTCTGGATATTGAAACATTTTTGGAATAAAAATTTGATATTGTAAAATCCTTACCCCTCGGATAAAATGGTTGATGCCCTTCAAGGGAGAGTGCTACAAATAAGAGCTGAAAGTTTCTGACCTCTTCTGATTCTCACTTAATTTTTTGACAAATTTAACTCACTTGCTCTACATTAGTCACAGATAGTTATGTTGAATTATGTGGAATTTTGAGCAATTTGTATGGCAATTGAATCACCATCGCCAACTGGCTTCTCCTTGTTGTCTCGATCCAGGCTGCTGCTTTTGCTAGTTCCAATACCAACATCAAACACAAGCTACAGTTCTTCATCGGTGATCATCTCTTGCCTTACAACATGACGGTTTACCAAGCGATCAAACAGTTCGGTGGTTCCAGCGGTGCTTCTGCCTCCTCGGAGGATGACAGAGATACAGACGACGAAAGCAATCCTCTTGGAAGGGCCGGGCTCTGGGTCAAAACACATACAATATGGTAAATGTCTATGGTGTTGATATAACAATATGCAATCCTCTCGGAAGGGCAGGGCTCTGGGTCAAAACACATAGAATATGGTAAATGTCAATGGTGTTGCAATAACAATATGCAATCTTCTCGGAAGGGCCAGGCTCTGGGTCAAAACACATACAATATGGTAAATGTCAATGGTGTTGCAATAACTATATATGCAATCCTCTCGGAAGGGCAGGGCTCTGGGTCAAAACACATAGAATATGGTAAATGTCAATGGTGTTGCAATAACAATATGCAATCTTCTCGGAAGGGCCGGGCTCTGGGTCAAAACACATACAATATGGTAAATGTCAATGGCGTTGATATAACAATATACAATCCTCTCGGAAGGGAAGGGCTCTGGGTCAAAACACATACAATATGGTAAATGTCCATGGTGCAGTTATAACAATATGCAATCCTTTCAGAAGGGCCGGGCTCTCGGTCAAAACACATACAATATGGTAAATGTCAATGGTGTTGATATAACAATATACAATCCTCTCGGAAGGGAAGGGCTCTGGGTCAAAACACATACAATATGGTAAATGTCCATGGTGTTGTAATAACAATATTCTCAAAATACCGCTCCTACAAGTGGAAACACGCAAGTGCCTTGTGGCTATGTGATGGAATTTTCTCCGAGCAATCTTACTATTTAGTGTATACAGCAATATGTGATTTATAAATTTTCTTGTTTTTCTAAGAAAAACAATAAAAGGGTGAAATCTAAGCACTACTTTCCTAGATAGTGTCATCTAGGTCAAATTTAGAAACTTTGATTCATTATGACTTAGCCTTGTAATACGGTTTTTTTTTAGGTTAGCAGCTATGTGGCTAGAACTGGTAAAACTGCTCTGAACTAGCAAGCTACTGACCATTCAAACCAATAAAGCATATCTCTGTTTCCGACGGATTGAAAAAAAAAAGAACTGTTATAAACTGATTTGCCTCGGCATTGTTCGTCTTATTTTATTGTCCCTGTGCAAGTTTGCAAGTTCTGAAGTCATATATATGTATCTTTCTTTTGACAATCATTAAACTTATCCTTAGTAGTAGGCACCACCAAACAAGACACTGCCTAATAGGTTCCAGGTTTGTTGGGCATAAAAAATAATTTAAAACTTATCAAAGCGTCTAGTTATGACTGGTATCGTACACTCACACGCTTCCCATTTCCATCTTGTCAGGTACCGACCGGCACAGGAGAGCAAGCAGTCTAGTCCAGGAGCAAGTTCCTCTACGTCAGTTTCATCCAAGAAGGGCAAGCAGGGTGGAGGTAGCAAGGCCGCAGGCAAAGGCAGGAAACATGATGAACTCTGGATTGGTGAGTCCCAGCAGCTTGAAGGAGCGATGCACATTGATCTTCATGAGTCTTTGATGCTACATGTGATGTTGAAAGCTCATCACAATGGATAATATACAAATAATGAATGGTTATGAGTGCAATAGTGCAAATATTTCATTCGTTGAAAGATGGAATGTTCCATTCAACGAGGCGCAGCCGAGTTGAATGGAACAAATTACATCTTTCAACGAATGAAATATTTGCACTATTGCACGAATGGAAACCATTCATTATTTGTTTTATACAACATATTATATTAAGATGGGTAAAATGCACTCATGCAATAGATTGTTTTGAACAGACAGGTTTCTCTGCTCTCTTACCATTGAAAATAGTGCTACCAAAAAAGTATAACCCATGGTTCTATTTCATAGAGTGGAATAGAGCGGATTTTGCATGCAATCAACGAGCAATTGACCAATCAAATGACCAGAATACAATTGGTGTTGTATAAACCATCATATATACCATCTTATACCATCTAAAAGAGATCGATGAACATTTTACCGCTGATATTTCTGTTGAAATATTATACACTCCTTTGGTTTTATAACAGAATTGATTATTACATCAGGACGATTAATAAATAGTATAGCACTGCAAGGTTCATTACAAATCTTAAACCATGAAATGTCTGGTATTGAACTGGCCGATTTGGGACTGAAGTTACCAATTTTGTTTTGACTTCCGAAACGGACCAACCTTATATTGGAAGCTAATCGACATTTTTTCATGTTACTTGAGGAGATAAGAAATCAATGAGTTACGAAATTATCTCTGAATTCTTCCAGAATATTCCATATTTGGGTTTCAAAGCCTCACAATATGGGATTATATGGGAAGTCTTTCACCGTTTCTACCGAGATGAACATTTTCTAATGTTAAGAAAATTCAAAGTTCTATTTTATTTATTTATTTAGGTTTACAGTCTTGTTCAGGGCCAAGGCCCTCTCACACGACTTTACAACCCTGGTCATTGGTAACTTGACACACCTACACACCAAAGTGTGCACAATTCAATCAATCTCTCCCGGGGCACCACAGTGCACCACAACCACGTGTCCCCGGGGGACTTCCCATAGAGTGCAGCCACAAACCGGCGCACGCAACTATATTTACAAGTTACCTATCACGTCCCCATTTATACACCTGGGTGAAGAGAGGCAATGGAGATAAAGCGCCTTGCCCAAGGACACAACGCAATGATCTGGCCAGGGCTCGAACCTGTAATCCTTAGATCACAAGTCCACTGCCTTAACCACTTGACCACAAAGCCCTCTATTGAGAGGAGAAACATTGAGTCTGTGGCAGCTGTCGCCTATCATCTCATGTAGTCTTCGCTATATTAAAGTCTTCAATGACATCTTTTATCTTCATATCAGAGGAACGCAATTGCTAAGTTGATCGACGGGTTAATGTTCTCGACAGTACGTATTGCACACATTGTATCATCACGTCACTATCACTTCAAGTTAGTCATTTCGAGGTTTGGTTTAAAGTATAATGTTCTCGACGTCTTTTCATTATACAGGCTGTGGAAGACATTTCACTGATTGCAGAAGTTCATTACAGGTTATTCGTCATATGATCCCTTGACCTGCAGAGAGGAAAAGAAAAACATATTCTCTGACTGAATGATTTGACTTTAAATGCAACTTTCCACTGCCAGGATGCTTCTATGTCAACCTCTATGACGTCATATTTGATTTGTAACACCATATACAACAAAACC
>JAIPMN010038211.1:0-11200 GCA_020650975.1 Apostichopus californicus
ATATCTTAACATGCAGTTGCAATCAGTAACTTCAAGACATTAAATTGTTTAACTTGTTCGCTCCTCATCAACTTCTGGAATTCATTTGGATAACCAACTCTAACAACTTTTAATATGCAGGCTAACGTAGTGTAGGGGTTGCTTATACTGTTGACCTGTGAATCGTGCTCTTTATGTTAGTCTAAGGTGTCGTTTTTACTATAGGATCAAGAACTTCGTAAAGAATTTCCTCTTCTGTCTTCTCTCCTTCAAACGGCTCATATACAGAACAGTCAACCATATCGATGGTATTTATCGGAGAATCATCTTGGAAATTGTCATCTTGAAACGTCAATTTATCAATATCAACTATTGAATATGGTTCACATTGACTATCACGTAACTGGTTTGCCTTGCAACGAGGAGATACTTTCTTCACTTTTGCGTAAAGATCGTCTTGTACTTCATGTTCATCGTTCGTTGTGTTCGATTTGTGTTTATATTCTTCAATTTCATGAGAAGTTGTCTGTCTGACGTCATGACGAACGCCTCTTTTCTTCACTTTCCCATAAAGATCCTCAGGTACTCTACCTTCACTGTTCATTACGTATGATCTGTTTGTGTTCTCCTTTATTTCATGAGAGGTTGTCTGTCTGGCGTCATGACGAACGCTTCTTTTCTCCACCTTCGTATAAAGATCTTCAGGTATATTTCCTTCACTGTTCATTGCACTCCTATTATGTTTATCCTTCATAGATCCTCTCTCTGATTTCCTCTGTATTTCATTGTATGAAGAAAACCCTGGATTAACATTATCAGATAATTTACTCAAGACCGTTCCTGTTCGAACCAAGTCGCCTTTCGTATGTGTTTCGTTTACCTTCCTACCTTTGCAAGAAAATCTACTCTTTGTCTTACAAATTATAACCGTCAAACAGACAGGTACTAAAATAAATGAAACTGTAACACATACGATGATAATAATCGATTTCTTTACGGGTTGCTCGCTGGTCTTAGGGGGTGTAGGCGGTGCTGAGGTGTGACGTAATGAACTCATAAAATACTTTTGTTGTGTTGGTAAATTAGATGTTATTATCGTTGGTGTGCTTCCATCAATATCAATTGAAGATTCGAAATTAAAATAACAATTTCTAGACTGATCATTAGAATGAGAACACTTGTATTGATCGGTTAGATTCTCTTTTGTAATTTTCGCACGTGAAACCCCAAAACTCTTCACTACAGATATGTTTGCAAGATGTTGAAATGTGAAGTTCGAAAATATCTTCGAATTGTCTCCTGGTTCAATTATTTCCCACATCTGAAGAACAGCTTGACCAGTCGGACTAAATGTGTAACAGAACAATTGAAAGCTATTATCAGATTCATTACACTTAGCCAAGCACTGAGGCGATTCCGTAACAACGTTGAGGTGATATGTGTCCTCCATTGTTGTGTCTCCATTCTGTACAAGACACTTATATATTCCTTTTTGTTGAATGGTAACATTGATGAAAGTAATATTCAGTGAACAAGACGAAGAACTTTGAGTAAAAACATATGCCTTGGACTGAAACCCTCCTTCCTCGTAGATAGATATGTCATTAAAAGACATTGATATGTTACAGGTTTTCAATTCATCCCACACACACTGTAAGATAAAGAGCTCTCCAGGATAGATGACGTCACTAACATTTCTGTATACTTCTAAAGGACCAAGATGTACGGAGGTGGTTTGTACTGCAGCTACAAAAAGTATATGGATAATGGCGCCATACATAACGTAACAGACAGGTCGAAGATAATAAGTGCTTTCCATCACGTTTTACATTCAGCAGTAGAATTGTCTGAAAACTGCGACAGATCGCTTTTACTTAAATCCGCTGTCAACAGAACACCTCTTACACGATATCAAAGGCTGTGACTAGAACACGTAGATCTTACTATATTTAATATGATCGGACAACAACTGTTATAAAGTCAATCGGACAGAAATACGTTTCAAAAATCCACGCAATAATGACGTATTATTCTCGCAAAGACCTACATGCATGTTAACAGTTGTAAGTATATAGACTGTTAAGATGTATGAATAAAACCTTACTTAGTTCTGTTTTAAACTTGGTATTTTTAAGTTGCGCCTATTAGAGTGGCGACAATATATGGTATACTGGCAAAAGCACTACAACGTGCCTTCCTGTTAAATGTACCTAAAGCAAGAGCTTTACCATTATGATTCATTGAACCGGTTCACGTCCTATTATCTTCCATTATTATTATTTATGTCTTGTCGTCAAAGGAAAGGGAAGTTTATACAGTTGCGTCGCATAATTCGCGAAGTATAATAGTATGCTACCCCTCAGTGAATAGTTGACACGTTCACCAGTCATGATGAACTCTCAGTTTTAAGTAGGCCTACCAGGAAGCCTGTACTTCTTCACGAACTAAGAATTTCCTGGTGTTCTCCAAAGGACATAAAGCTGTCTAATATTACACCGATTGACTAAACGTTCCGATGTTTTTCCGATGAGGTACATTTATTCAGTTCTCATTTTGCGAACAACATTAAAAATAGCTTTTGCAATGTCCAATATCCTGTTTGCCTTTGCTACAGAACACAGATTATTATTAGTGACACCAGCTAGGGTATACAACTGTCACTACTATCATATATAGGGCAAGCGAGCTGAGCGTTTGTAACCTCGCAAAATACCGACGGAAAATGACAATGGAGTCATCTGTGGTTCTAGAATTTCTGGTTTGCGAATTTGGAATGGAGTTTGATTAAATCTGTTCTTTTCGAAACACTGACTCCGTTTACCAAGGCAGAAGCGCAGTGACTACGAACTAGGACTACTTGCACCCTACCCCCTCATCGTAGTAGGCTAAAGTACAATAATATAACGCAGTGATGAAAAGAACACTTACATGAATGCAAACTTTAAAACAAATTAGAATATAAAACAAGAAAACAAGTCAAAATAGAAATACCTAATAAAATCCTTATTATAGAAAACTAACAGCATTACCCATAAAAGAAGAAGTATATCGCCTTGTATGTGCACCGTCGTTATATACCACCAATCCACCGCAGTGCAGAATAATGCGGTCAATAAGTTGACCATGTAGAATTTAACTCTCGTAAGAACCGATCTTCTCCATAACATCCCNNTAACATCCCCCCCCCCCCCCCTCCACCGCCGCAATATAATTATTCTGATATGTCACATCAGAGGTTTTCAGTTAAACTTTTTAGAAGACATTTACCCCTATATGTACATCTGCATAAGGGCCTCTCAGGATAGAAATAAGATATATAAAAGGAACGTTATAGAGTCATGCAATTAAAAGACAACTATAATAACTGACATTTGTTCTCTTGCACTGACAGTTCAAATATTGTCAGAATTTCCAGAAAGAATGGGTTCAATCAGGTTGTGTGTGTATGGGGGGTGTTTGTGGGGGATATTTGTGTGTGCGGGGGGGGGGGGGGGGGGGACCACAAACTTCGAAGGGCAGTGGGCATGTGAGTTTGATTTGAGAAAGGAAACCTCAAAATTAGCACACAATGTCCCGACAAACTGAGCCCTTTGTACATTCTTAGTCTACCACTAATTGTAGTGTTTGAATTTAAATTTAACAAAACGTCACATTTTAATAACCGTTTCCTTAGTTTCTCAACTATAGGGCTCTTTTCCATTACAAAAATAGAAAGATGGATACTTCCATTCACACAAAGAAGCAATTCTAGTTTATGAGAAGGTTGTCCCCACAACTGTGTGTTAGTGTTGATACATGAACTAAGCATGACAATATTTGGCTATAGTTAGATTCTTTGCATAATCATTCTTTTGTTGCGGTGATGTATTATTACACACGCTTTTAAAGTAGTTTTCACAGAATTTAAAATGTTTGGTGTTATGTCCCCAACAATGATTATTATTGCCACAAGAAGTATATGGATAATGGCGCCATACATACAGTAAGAGACAAGTCGAAGATTATACGTGCTTTCCATCATCTCCTACACTAAACAATCGAATTGTCTGAAAACTGCGACAGATCGCTTTTACTTAAATCAGCTGTCAACAGGACACCTCTTACACGATATCAAAGGCTGTGACTAGAACACGTTGATCTTACTATATTTAATATGATCGGACAACAATTGTTATAAAGTCAATCGGACAGAAATACGTTTCAAAAATCCATGCAATAATGACGTATTATTCTCGCAAAGACCTACATGCATGTTAACAGTTGTAAGTATATAGACTGTTAAAATGTATGAATAAAACCTTACTTAGTTCCGTTTTAAACTTGGTATTTTTAAGTTGCGCCTATTTAGAGTGGGACAGCTTATGGTATACTGGCAAAAGCACTACAACGTGCCTTCCTGTTAAATGTACCTAAAGCTAGAGCTTTACTATTAGGATTCATTGACCCGGTTCACGTCCTATTATCATCCATTCTTATTATTATTTATTTGCTGTCGTCAAAGTAAAGTGAAGTTTATACAGTTGCACCGCATAATTTGCGAAGTATAATAGTATGCTACCCCTCAGTGAATAATTGACACGTTCACCAGTCATGATGAACTCTCAGTTTTAAGTAGGCCTACCAGGAAGCCTGTACTTCTTCACGAACTAAGAATTTCCTTGTGTTCTCCAAAGGACATAAAGCTGTCTAATATTACACCGATTGACTAAACGTTCCGATGTTTTTCCGATGAGGTACATTTATTCAGTTCTCATTTTGCGAACAACATTAAAAATAGCTTTTGCAATGTCCAATATCCTGTTTGCCTTTGCTACAGAACACAGATTATTATTAGTGAAACCAGCTAGGGTATACAACTGTCACCACTACCATATATAGGGCCAGAGAGCTGAGTGTTTGTAACCTCGCAAAATACCGATGGAAAATGACAATGGAGTCTTCTGTGGTTTGCGAATTTGGAATGGAGTTTGGTTTAATTGTATCTTTTATTGGTTTAGAAACAATTCCTTTCACCAAGGCAGCAGTGCAGTGACCACGAAAGGACTACTTGCACCCTCCCTCCTCATCGTAGTACAGTAAAATAATGTAATGTAGTGATTAAATGAACAAATACAAACAAGCATAACTTTTAAACAAATTAGAATATAAAACAGGAAAACAAGTCAAAATAGAATTACCTAATAAAATACTTATTATAGAAAACTAACAGCACCACCCATAAAAGAAGAAGAATATCGCTTTATGTGCACCGTCGGTATATCCCTCCAAATAACCGCAGTGCAAAATAATGCGGCCAGTAAGTTAACCATGTAGAATTTAACTCTCGTATTACCTAATCATCTCCATAATACACCCCCCCCCCCCCCCCCGCCGCAATATAATTATTCTGATATGTCACATCAGAGGTTTACAGTTAAACTTTACAGAATACATTTACCCATGCATATATGTACATCTGCATAAAGGCCTCTCAGGAGAGAAATAAGATATAAAAGGAACGTTATAGAGTCATGTATTTAAAATACAACTATAATAAAAGACATTTGTTCTCTTGCATTAACAGTTCAAATATTGTCAGAATTTCCAGAAAGAATGGGTTCAATCAGGGTGTGTGGGGGGGGGGTGGTGGTGGGAGCACAAACTTCGAAGGGCAGTGGGGCATGTGATTTTGATTTGAGAAAGGAAACCTACAAATTAGCACACAATGTCCCGACAAACTGAACCCTTTGTACATTCTCAGTCTACCACTAATTGTAGTGTTTGAATTTGAATTTAACAAAACGTCACATTTTAATAAACCGTTTCCTTGGTTTCTCAACTGAAGGGCACTTTTCCATTACAAAAATAGAAAGAATGAAACTTTCATTCACACAAAGAAGCAAAACTAATTTATGAGAAGGCTTTTCCCCAAAAAACTGTGTGTTTGTGTTGATACAGAAACTAAGCATGGCAATATATGGCTATAGTTAGATTCAATGTATATTCATTCTTTTGTTGCGGTGATGTGTTATTATACACGCTTTTAAAGTAGTTTTCACAGAATGTAACATGTTTGGTGATATGTCCCCCAAAATAATAGTTATTGCTACCATTCCGAGAAAGGTTGCAACATCACCTTGAAAATGTTTGATCATAAGTCCCATATGAAGCTTAACCTAGCCTATGTAATCGGTACGTCACAATCAAAGAAAACTGCTGTAATGTCAAAATTACGAAGTTCGAATTAATCAGTTAATCACACTTTTTCAGCAACACGACATTATTGAACTTTACTCATACATTGTGTTACATTCATTACTTCTGTGAGTAGAACTCGAAGTTTGAGGTCTAAGCTACATCGAGAGAGGCATGCACAGAACAATTCATAGAAATATTGATTTAATATTGGAGTCCATTTAAGCAATTTAAAGGAAACCAAACATATTTTTACGCAATAGCAAGCTTTGTAATATACAATATAATACGACGGTTGTGTGGTGGTGAATATATATTTAATGTGTTTTATAATAGAAGTTTAGTTAATAGCTTGTGGCCTTATTTAACTTATCCTCTTTACTAGGATCAAGAACATCGTAATGAATTTCTTCTTCTGTCTTCTCGCTTCCAAAAGGCTCATAACCAGAACAGTCAACCATATCTGTGGTATTTATCGACAAACCATTTTCAGAATGAGCGCCCGCTACTATCGATTGATCAATATCGTCAATCGATACTGTTAAATATGGTTCACATCTTCCACCAGGTGACTGGTTTCCGTGGTAACGAATACCTCTTTTCTCTATCCTCTTGTAAAGATCATCTGGTAGCTTACTTTCACTGTTCCTTATGTACGATTTATATTTACTTTCCTGTAACTCTTGAGAGCTGGACTGTTGGTCGTTATTTTGAGGGCTTCTTAGCTCTATTTTGTTGTATAGATCTTCTGGTAGTCCAATTTCAGTATTCATTGCGTACGATTTGTATTTACTTTCCGTGGAATCTTCTGTCGTTGTGGACGACACTATGTTTGTATTATTTGGTGATCTAATCACTGTTCCTGTTCGAACCAATTCGTTTTCACTCCGTGATTCAATCCCTTGCTGCTTACCTTTTCCAAAAGTATTATTTTTCATTTTGTTAATGATAACCACCAAACACACAGACAATATCAGAAAGACAAAGGTCGCAGCTATGATAATAATGATACTATTCCTTAAAGGTTTCATTTGTGACTGATCGATGGTATTATGGGTTGTAAGTGGTGGTGAGGTGTGACCTAATGTACTCGTTGAATACAATGGACGTGTTTCTAGCTTAGAGATTGTTGTTTTTTCGCTTACATTGATTTCACGGGAAAGCGTGAGATTGAAAGAACAACTTTGTGAAGCATCATTAGAATTAGAACACTTGAATAAACCGGTTAGATTCTCCTTTGTGATTTTCGTATTTGAAATCCCCACAATCTTCACAGCAGATGTGCTTCGACGTTCTTGAATTGTGAAGTCCGTAAATATCTTCGAATTGTCTACTGGTTCAATTACTTCCCATATCTGAAAATCAAATTGACCAGTCGGACTAAAGGTGTAACAGAACAATTGAAAACTATTTTCAGCTTTATCACACTTAGCCAAGCACTGAGGCGATTCCGTAACAACGTTGAGTTCATATGTATCCTCCATTGTTGTATCTCCATTGTGTACCCGACATTTATATATTCCTTTGTGCTGAATAGTTATATTAATAAATGTCATACTCAGTGAACAGGACGATTCAAATTTCTTAAAAACATAATCATTAGACTTAAGCCCTCCTTCCTCGTAGATAAAGGTGTCATTGATAAGCATTGATACGTTACAGTTTGTCAATCCATTCCACACACATTGTAAAGTAAAGAGCTCTCCGGGAAAGATGACGTCACTAACATATCTGTATCCTTCTGAAGGACCAAGATGTACGGAGGTGGTTTGTACTGAAGCTACAAGAAGTATTATGGCGCCATACATAAAGTAAGAGACAAGTCGAAAATTATACGTGCTTTCCATCATCTCTTTACACTCAACAATGGAATTGTCTGAAAACTGCGACAGATCGCTTTTACCGTATCCGCAGCCAACAGAACACCTCTTACACGATATCCGTGGCGATGACTATAGAACACTGTATTTTTCGACAAATATTCAATATGATAGAACGACAACTGCGATAAACTCACACGAACAGAAATAAATTTAAAAGTTCATACGATAATCATGAAGTTTGTTTTAATTGTCCTCACCAGTACTCTCGTCTCACATGTTAACAGTTGTAAGTAAACATTGTTAAATGATGTATGAAAACAAACCGTCGTTGAGATCTGTTTTAAGTTTGGTAGTTTTAAGTTGCACCTATTTAGCGTGGGAAAGCTTCTGGTATACACGCAAAAAGCACTACAACTTGCCTTCCTGCTAAAGGTACCTACAGCTAGTGCTTCACTATTATCGATTCATTGAATCGTTACTCGTTCTATTATCTTCCGTTATTATTCTTTCAATTATCTCCAAAGTAAGGTGATGTCTGTTGGTCTCCAAGGACATAGAGCTGTCTAATATTACACCGATTGACTAAATTTTCTCAGCCGATATTCTCCCGGTAAAGTACTTTTACATTCGACGAAAACGACAATCTCTAAACAGTTAGACATCTGCCATGATTATATACAATATATGTAGTGGATTACTGTATACTACAAATGATATAAGCAAGGAAAAAGTCCACATCACAAGGAACGAAGAAAACGATACCATTCACCAATTTTTAAATTTCGATTTCAGTGTTTCATTGAAGAACCAAAGCTTATTCACCATATAAACTGCAATCATCAGACCTATTTAATGGTAGTCATTGTCGAGAATCAATCTCCTTGTAGATTCATTCAAAGTCTGATCGTTTAAACTTCCTCCATATTAGCGTGGGAAAATTATCCAATTTTATTTGGTTAAAGTGGCCATGACACGAAAATTTCAAAGTCCTATATTTTTGGGATCCATCAAAGAATGTTCTCTAGAACATGTATCAACCACTCTGCCAGTTTAAAACTTGATTTTTCAAGTCGAAAATTGAGAATGAATTTACTCTTTTCGGCGTTTGAAACTTTGTTTACTCGAAAATTTTCCGATTCGCATGACGTCATGTGACGTCACGTTTTGAACACATTTGTTGTCGCTGCTTACGATCCTCCGAACATACCATTCACGTACACAGTAGACAAGTACACATACCACTAGTAGTTACTAAACAAAACACCAATCACAAGTGCGATATCAAATCAAAATTTCCTGTGAAATGGCGGATCCAGAACCAATTGCGGCAACCGAAGTTCAAAGTGATAGTGGTTCTTCACCAGGCAGTGAAATTTGGCTATAATTAGAGTGACCTTTCTCATATTCGAAGCAGAGAGTGAAGGCGATGATCATGCCAATATTGAACCGAACGTTGAGGGTGGACCGGAGGTGTTAGAACCGTATCAGTTCGAGCCTGTTAAACGAGCCGAAATTGAAGCTCCACAACATATCGAAGAAGAAATCCGTTCGAAACGATTGCAAGGAAAATACAACGTGGTAAGAATTTATTAACAAAGCATTTAAAAACAAAATCCAGTCCATTTTGTGCATGTGTTGTTGGAATTCGCGGAACCCCCTAAACCGTATTGTGCGTTGTGTTACGGTAACTTACAACCCATATGTACTGTGTGTTGGCTATTACTAGTACTAGTAGGGTTGGTTGCATACTGAAAGTTTGGCTCGGGGATGTAAGTTGCATTATGCAGCCATGCTAGGTAGGCATGTGTTATTATTACTCATTATTACTTGGCTAGTACTTTGGCCTGCAGTTTTGCAAATCAATTTTCTGAAACAAAAGAATGATTCATGATACATGGAAGGTGTAAAATCACAACAAATGTAACCATAACTGTACATTGTATGCCTGCTTGTTATTGTGGACATCATGGGCCAACATTAATACATTTTGAACTTTCATAAATTTTTCCCCAGGCAGTACAGATACATAGCCTACGGTCAACAGGTTCAATGGTACTTGGGGTTCCTAGCAAGACATGTCAGGGTTGTGCTACCATCATGTGCAGTCCAAAGAATCAGAAGTGAGTTTCCAGCCAATGGTCATTACACTGGATTCAAGTTGCCAGGAGAAAACTCATTGTATAGGAAGCCTTGGTTGAGAAATTCCTCCAGAAACACCTTTTCTATTCTACGATTGTGTTGGATTATCAATCCGTCAGGGTTCCCTCAGTGTTGATATATTGAAATTCAAGACTTTTAATTCAGGATGAAATGGTTATTTTCCAGACCCAACATCAACAATGAAAGAAAAGGCATGTTTTGAAGCATTTGGACACAAGTATTGGAGTGACCGTGATGTCATATAATATGTGCATAAGGGAACGGGCATTGACCTTTTTAGGAGCATTTACCTCCCAGACGTTTACTTCGTACCTTTAATCTGGAAGCCAAAATATCCATATCACCAATGATATTTGACAGAAAAGTCATAATAAAGACCAATGGAGGCAGCAGAACTCTTGCATGTTTAGACTAATGCGTGTGATGCTGTATTTCACGTTGCCTGTCAGTGTTGTACGTGTCGTCGTGCGTGGGTAACATTTTTGCATGTGAGTTGCGTCGTGCAGTGTTTCTTGGTTTAAAATACCCTTTATTGTATTTGCTTCTGGATTATTCTAATTAATTTGTCACAACAACGATTGATAGCGATAGACATGCAACTGCTTTGTAGGCTTAAAGCAAAAAATTTCATGTAAGTTGTTTTCTTTAAACCTCCTTTGATGTCACAAATTACATTAGTGTAATTTAAGAATGATAATGTTTATGGAAAGTACAGTTTTACTTTTATGTCATATAATACAATGATTGTTGTTAATGTTATTTTAGTCACAGGCTTGTTCAGATTGTCCAGAATGACTGTCTAGAACTGATATTGAATAAATTTTGTTCAATGATTTAAGACTTGAACTACGTTGTGTGAATTTTTGGCTCTGTGACTTTAAAATAAATCGCTTTGAGATTTTATTAAACACCCTTTGGAATAAAATCTTTTTACCTACCTATTTTGACCCATCCTCATTACCCCCACTCCCTCCACAACATAAAAAATGGTTTTCCTGGAATAGGAATAAGAAATTATTGCTATAACTAACTGATCCAGCATATTCCAGAAATAAATTGGGGCA
>JAIPMN010038213.1:454-38964 GCA_020650975.1 Apostichopus californicus
GTTAAGCGACATCTGTTTGCAGAGAAAAACCTATAAAAATGTTATGGGAGAGGGGGAATAGTTTTTAGAGAGGTTATCTATTTCTCTTTCCATGTTGACTTTTATTTTGAATATACTGCATCAGTTTCCTCTTGGACAATCTGATACGTCCATTGAAAATAGTCAGAAAATATACAGATAAATATATTTTGGGAAGTTCTATCAGAAATCAGAAATAGCTGCAAGCGTATTGTTGTCAGCATTTGCGGTATGGCTTCTATGTTTAACTTCTGTGAATATAATGTATTCCTTGGTTGGCTTAGTAATATTGCCTCAACTTGCCTAATCCAGTTCAAACTGGTTTCCGTTCTGTTATGTTATATGGTATATTAACTGAATTTATATTGCCCAAAGTCAGAAGAAGACCGTTCTGAAAAAAACTTTTATAATTTCAATTGAATATTACCAGGACTGTGTGATAATTTTCTCATAAAGACGTTATGGTCTTTGGACCTTTACTTACAGAGCAGTTAAGGTGCCATCCGAGATTTTCGAGCGGATGTCACGACCACTTCTCACCATCTTTCCTTTGATTGAAACAAACTGATCAGTTAATACATTTCACCAATTTAATATTTTACAACAAAGTTAAACATTATTATCAACTAGTTTTAGCAACATGATAAATTGATCTCTTACAACATTTCTTGAATTGAACATTTCGCCAAATTTTGATCAACTACGCTCGTATTAAAATGTCACCATTTCAACATTTGTGTCGCATAAAGTCCCCCTTCACTCAAATACATGATAGGTAATGCATTTATAACATCCTATCATGCACGTCTCATTGGTATAAGCTAATGTACATTTGGACGTAACATTAAAATATCTACAAACTTCTCATTTGGAACCCCAAACCGTCGTCGAGTTTTTGACAATGATAGGGCCAATGAGTTCTTAGCCGCTGGAATTGAGGTTGAGGCTCCCTACAGCGTACCGAACTCTTACGACCTGTCGAGACTCTTCTTATTGTAACATTCTTTTTACGAAAAAACTGTCAAAATTAAAAAAAACAAAAAAACATGCACGGCGCTAAGGCTGAATATTTAAACAAGCTATGACCAAGTTAATTACGTAAATTTCATATATACTTAAAACGTTCCTTGTTCTGATGGAGTGAAATCGCTTTATGTTTCTTAAGTACATGAATTGTGAATGAATTTCGCCTAAATTGTAATAAAATTTATTTTATATTTCCGTTGATACCACCTTACTCCATCACATTCAATACCGGTTTGCATGCTTTTCTTATTTTCCATTTTTTTATGATCATTTGTGAGCACAGTAACATTGCTCGTCCTACTGTCGTTACTTTTTAAAATTAAGATCATGTTAAATTTAATTTACCTAAACATATTAACATTGCTACTTTTTCTCCAAAACATTAGAGCCTATAGGTTCATGTAACTCAAGTATCTTGTCTGGGGGAAGGGGGGGGGGGGGGTTGGTGGGATGGGGAGGGTTCCTGGGATAGAGGAGGTAACGATTAAAAACATGCAATGGAGTAAGTCTGAATCGCGTCGTACTTCTTCGGGAAGTTTGTTATATAGAAGTAAGAAAGGTCCAAACAGCTGGTTGTATTTCGTAAAATCGTTGTGCCACCATCGTCCATCTTCAATACTAAGAAGAGATACTCCATAGACCTCAAGTACCGTTGCCACGTTTAATCAGTATATCAACAAATTATGTTGCTGTCGACTATATGTCTACCGTGTGCTCATTGGTATACGGATGTTTACTAATGATAAATCCAAAAAGTGTAATATAATCTACACTCGTCGTGAAAACTATGACGTTCGCCTGATTTTCAACAATTCTGTTCTGGTGAAATACAATCACTATATACAAGAGTCCAAAACTGAAAATGTACCCTGGTACTTAATGTTGTCCGCCCATTCGGTCTTACTTAATGTAACTTTTCATAACGGGACGGTGGAGATATGTCTTTTAGTAGTCTGTCCACTGTTACAGTTTATCAAAGAAAAATTGGACCAATTGCGATAAAATTGTTTTAAGGGCAGACAGTTTATATGACAACAATTATTGACTATGTGCACTGCACTATCATTTAACGGTATAAGCATACGATTGATTCCTTGAGATGTATAAGATTGTAAGATGAAATATCAAATATAAAATCGAAGAGGATTCTATCTGATATAAATTTGAAGATTACCAGAGGATTTAAACAAAAAACTTGCATAATTTTTCGCAAAAGAGGTATACATCTTTGCAAGATCAAAAAATAATTTTTATTTCCTTTTATAAGTTCCACGTTTCAAAGAGATTACTCACGGTTTAATTGAATCAATTCATCGTAGATGGAGTTACGATCATTTTCATCGGCAGAGAAAAACGAGATGTCGGGTGGGTTTGACAATCCTACTCTAGACTTTCAAGCAAATATTACACAAGAAAATGACACCGCAGTATCCTCCCACCATGGATCAATACATGATGAATTTAAGTTTCAATCGTCCCCAGGTACAGTTGTTGATGTAAGTCACACAGACAACGAAAGAGCGACCTCAAAACATAATTGCAGTACCTCAGCCAGTGATCAAGTTATTCATTCAAGATGGCTGTCAAATATTGTTGCCATTGTAATTGAACGACGCGGGCAATTATTTGCATTTTTATCAGCTTTGTTTCTCTCTATAACGAGTCTATTCTTAGACCTTGCTTCCAAGACGTTGAGTGCCTTTCAAACCATTGCCCTCGCTATGCCTGTGGTGCTGATCGGCACATCATTGGGAATTATAATTACGAAAGCGTCTCGTCCAAAACGGATACTACATTATCTTTGGCTTCTTCTCGGTGGAATCAGTTTGTCTTTGGCTTTAACAACTTTTACTCAATCATTTACGTACTTTTACATGGCCGATGCCATGGCGATCTCACACACATCTTTAACCTTTGTTGTTGCTCTTAGTTGGATTATATTGAAAGAACCTCCTCGACTCTTTGACCCTTTGTTCTCTCTCATAGCCTTTGCAGGAGTCGTTTTCATCGCTAGACCACAAGCACTGTTCGGTCAGCCCCAGCAGGATAATGAAACCAATACAGCAAATTATTATATCGGGATTGTTTTAGCGCTTGGGACTGCAGTAGCCTTTGCCATGGTAACTATATGCTTTAGAAAGCAAAATCAACTGGGAATAAACAATTTCGTGTCGATTTTTACATGTGCCTTTTGCATGATATTCATTAACACAGTGATTTGTTCAGCTGCAAACCAATGGACGTCACCAGGCATTTACGGATGGATGTATGCTTCGGCTGCTGGGCTTTGCTTCTTTTTAGGTCATTTGTGTCTCATTTTGTCTTTGAATCTGGTGACAGCGACGGTGGTTAATATCGTTCTCACTTCCCAAGTAGTCTTTGCATTTCTGTGGCAATTTTTGTTTCTCGGTGTCTCACCTTTATGGACATCGTACATTGGAGCGATGCTACTGATATTTGCTAATGTTGGGATTAGTCTATTCAAGAATAAATGTACCAAAACTAACATTCCAGATCAACAACTGCGAGAGAAAGAACGAGACAAAACTTCAAATGAATCCATTGAGATTGGTTAGGCTAGCTGGCCCTATCACTTTTAATTGTTATCGAACTAACATTTAACGTTGAAAGAGAGTGAACGAGGAAACACATCGAATCATTCAATTAGACTATATTCAGCCTAACCTATTTGTTTTTAATTGATATCGAACTATGAAGTATCAACAATATTTTCCAAAAGACCAAACAAAACGGTGGAAAAGTATCATCTGGTTGTAGAAACAAGACATTCCCATTTGCATTAGTGAATGTCTTCGTATACAAGTGTTGTCATATCTCATCGAGATATAGATGACTTGCAACCAATTTATATTTCTAGATATTTGTAAAGAATTATAAGAAAAGTGAAAATACTCTAGACTCTCTGAATTCTTCGGTGTGTATGAAGTGTGTCATTATAACGCCCCTCGATTGAGTAGAGTAGAGAGAGTGGAAGTGTATTGTCAAATAATCGGAATAGGGGAAATGTTGCTATAAAGAGAAAGTTTCTCCTTTCTCGTATAAGTTAAGTTTAAGTTCTCATGATAATATGTTTATCCTAGCATGGTTTGTGTTGGACATTCCCTTATCTAAAGATTGGTCCTATATGTTAATGAATAAACCCCTCGAGCTTTTGCTCTTATTTATTCACAGAGAAATAAATAACACAATAACAGAGTGAAAAGTTGCCAAGCCAGTAAATTATTTTGCCAAACCGGTAATTATTTTACCCAGCCAGTGAACTTTTTGGCCAACAAATATTCATACTCATATCAGAGTTTAGGGAGTGTTAGCTCAGTGGTTAACGCCGGTGCCTTTCAATCATCAGGTCCCGAGTTTGAGTCACTCCAACATTAAAGTATGTCGTCCAGTTACAGAGTTGTTGACAATTGACAATTCATAATCATGGACGTTATCATATGAATCTAAGAGACTGACTTCGGTCAGCTTGCGGCTTTGATAAACCAATGATGGCTTCTTCGCGATTTCCTGCTTGCAGGATGATCTAAAATACATACATATGCCAAAAAATGAATTACCAAAAGATTGGGTAATATAGTATACTCTAATACATAATATTATAATATGTAAAGTTAGCATTTCTATGATAAGTGAAGTCGACTAACTAAGGCTATGATATGGAAACCTGGATTAAATAAAAATATTTAGTTTGAATCCGCCCTAGGTTATTTTATTTTCCATACAATAAGAAATAACATAAGCAGAGCTTTGTTGAATGATATTAGTGGAATCGCTAATATAAAATCTGTATAGGTCCTCAAAGTGCATAGCCAGTGCAATACGTACAATAAGTTTGAAATTAAAATTTACATTGATGTTAAAATTAATATAGGCCTGCTTTCTGATTGTGGAAATCAGCGGTGGTGGTCCATGGGAGCACACGCGGTATGCCTCCAGTTAAACGCCAGGCCCACTTAATTTTACACATTCTCTTACACAGGCTCTTTAGTGGATAAGCAGTGTGTAAAAAAACTTTAAAAGGGCTCATTTTAATAAAAAGGTGCCTCTTTTTGTTAATGAAAAGTATCCAGTTCTTTTTCTGTCGTACTAAAAGTGTTATTTCTCCAAAATGGAAAGTACAAGTTTGATAAATTTTAAAGTGCTCGACGTTTCTAATCGCGAAGTAAATTGAGATACATAATGCCAACATCTCCATAGTTTTTTAAGTTTTGATGTTAATTAGTAGTGTTCTGTCCCTCAAATGAGAGTCAAATGACCCACAGTCCCTCCAAGTTCCTTACTAGTTTCTACCTTTTTATTCTTCTACGGAAGTTAATGATATCATTCTTCAGTTTTCAGGGGAAATCTAAGAAAGTATTGAACGGACTGGAAAATTTGGTAACAAATGAGTATGCCCGGACTTAAAAAAAATGAATTGGACAATTCACAAAACAATTACCATTTGAGCACAGTAATCCACTCTTGAGACACTTTTATCCTAGGAATCCCATGAATTCAAATTGTATTAACAGTATTTGAGGCATTCAGCAGAAAAAACAACTGAGATTTATACGGTACTGCACCTTAACTATAGTATAGCGTAGCTGGTATCAAACAATAAATACGAGTTATGCTGGTTATTTTATTTTCATAATGCTTTTAATGAGGAAGTCGTGTAACTGACTTGAACCATGCATATGAGATTGATTTGACTTTCTCAAGTAATGCAATGGCATGTTAGTTTGGTTTTAACCTCTACATGTGGAATTTACACTTAGGTTTGTTTAACTTAAGCTATATGCTACATGAGATGATTGCGAAAAATGAAACGTGTATGAAGTGTTTCGCCTAATTGCTCCTTTCATGAAAGAAGTGCTTTGTAAGAGAAACTGAGAGCAACATGGCAATACAATACAACACATGCTCCACTACCCTCAAGTTTCTTCCTGATTATTCAAGCTCAACATGATATCTGAAAGTAAAGTTATGGTCAAACTTTAACAGACCACCTCTAGTATATA
This sequence comes from Apostichopus californicus, assembly GCA_020650975.1. Lineage (NCBI taxonomy): Eukaryota > Metazoa > Echinodermata > Holothuroidea > Aspidochirotida > Stichopodidae > Apostichopus > Apostichopus californicus. Next base: position 6,520 of record JAIPMN010038213.1, read on the forward strand.
CGAATAATTTGGAGAGTCAGAACTTCCCGGCGAACTTATAGAATATCGTTTTCATGTTAGCAGTTAGGTCAAATACTGGTAACCTACACAGATAAACACCCCACGATAATATCTCTCCAAATGAAACAATCGCTATTTTAAATTTCCAGATAACATAACAGTGTCTATGGATTATATATTGATATCAGTTCTGATCTTTACAATATACCGTAATTCGTCGTATACGTTTGGTATGTGTGAGGGTGTTTTAAGGAAAAATTGACTATTCCGTTTCACTTTGTTGTTCTTGCTCTTTAATTAAGAGATCACATTCTATTCGATCCCCATCATGTCGTCGTCCAGACATTGTTTTTCACATTCGTATTTTATATTATCTTATAGTTAATACGGTTAATAAGAAAAACGAGAGTATATCTATTCATTGTTATTACATGCCCTTGTAAAGACTATCACGCTCATTTTGCAAGATATTAGTTTGATCTCAACAGAAATGTCAAGGTTACAAGAATAAAATTTCGAACCCCTGCGATCACCGGACTTGTCAAGATATGTGTTCTGACTTAATTTTCCCCAGCTTTATCTCTTCAGTAACCTAGTTTTCATGAAATTGTGGGACACTCTCAATAAACGAGTAATGTAAAAAGGAATTCCCTATAGGTCCATGCTATCATTTTGACTCGAATGTGATAGAATAGGTTGAAATCAGTTGTTAGCATTTTAAATGAAAAGCTTTTGATAACATTATCAGTTTACACTAGTATGAAGTTAAACAACAATTGTTAGGCTTGGTGCTTCTAATCTTATTTATTTTTTATGTATTATAACTTTTTGGAGCTATATTGCAGAAATAAGAGCTGCTTGTTAAAAAAACATACTGATGTTATTATTGTCATATTGGCATACTGACGTTTAACTATATAATTGACAAACCACAATGAATAGTTTCACTATATTCGTCACTTTCAAGGCCCAGTAAAGCATAGAGAGAGATATTCAACTGGTTTATCCTCCCCATCACATGGTAGCTGAGGTGTTAGCCTGCCATTGTACTTGCAATTTTTCTTATCATGAACGTTTATATTTGAGCAGAAGAGCAAGTGTAGCATTCTGAAACCCAACCCTTCCGTCTACTCACTCAAAGTAATATCTATATTTAACAAAATAATTTCTAAAATGGTTTATATAACCTTTAATCATTCTTATTTTTTACACCATCTATACTTTGATTTATGCCTTGCACATGAAAGTAATGGATAATATCTCAAACAAGCATTACATCATGTCATGTTAGGTCTTATTTCCCCGGACCGTTAACCTTTCAAACGAATATACATTACTGTTGTCGTGGTATGGTACTTGAAATGCGCATGAACAATTAGGTGTTCTTTTTTTATTGATACTAGGTGTTCTTTGTTTTATTGATCTATATCGTACTGTGGAGTAGCGTTATTTTCAAATGGGTTTTATCAAATCTATCAATTTTCACTTTGAGTTCAGAGTAGAACTATTCCATATCAGAGTTGCAGCGACAGTGCAATTTACTGGTAAAATGAAAAGAGAAACAGAATTTTGATTTATCATAAGAGATAAAAGAAAGCATTTACAGGAGCAAAGATAATAAGTGCTAGTAAATAACTTGCAATGAAGATAAGTATACTTGTAAACTACTTCTAGTAGGATAGAAGCACTTATTTGAACAATGTTTTCAAGCTTTTATAACTAATTAAATAACTAATTACAACAATTAAGGACATACACAAGTGACTACGAATGAAATGAAGAAAAATGGTTTCGTTTTTGAAGTAAAATGGTTTCGTTTTTCATAAAGGTTATATTGAAACGAATACGTTTGCTTCAATTAATAATACCTTCCCCATAAATATGTCAAAGAATTCCCTGTAAGAATGAGTTGCATTTATGACGGATGTATGGTTATCAATGTTGTCCATTAAGAAAAATATCATAATATTATAGAAACTTAAGGTTTACAAAGATAGTGTAATCAAACATATTCGTAATTGTCATTGCTCACTTATCACAGGCTTTAATTCATGAATAATCTCTTGTAACCAAATTGGTAAACCATTGAGCTGTCATATCGATTTCACAGTAGCGGGGTGAATATGAACATCTATCACCACACAAATACAAAGTTACCTTGTCGAATTACAGCCGATTCACACAGAGATTACAGTAAATACTGTGAATCTTAAAGTTTTGTACCACAGTAAATACTGGATCGTGCTTACAAATCTGATAAATCGGTAGCATGTACTATTAGGTTTACAGTATGAACTGAGGATATGTGTAATCCCAATAAATCCCAACAACTGGATTTGTTGGAATTACACATATCCTCAGTACTTAATGTAATCCTAATAGCACATGCTACCGATTTATAGCACGATCCAGTTCTTACTTCGGTACAAAACTTTAAAAATTACAGTAGTAATTGTGTTCTCTGTGTGTATCGGGTGCGAATTAAGGTTCTTCAGAAGTTAATTCCTAATTCAGAAATAAGAATAGTACAGCTTTATGTTTCATTTTATGATGAACCATGTGCAATGTGGTAGAATTAGTTTCATTCACCCCATTGTGTAATTACAAAAAAGAACTAACACAAATAAATGGTGTGTTTTCACTTCGTGACTGCCAGATACATCGGAACAGTCAGCACCCTCGTTAGCTTATGTAATAACGTCCATTGATGTTGCAATACTCATTGATTTTGACTGTTTAGTACACATTTTAAGATATGATTACGACTGATATCAGTTTTATAATTCTCATTGTCCTTAGTATGAATTGTTGAAGAGCATATTTCACTGGCTACATGGATGCAACCTGCAGTTCATCCTGCGCTAGCGCACACCTTCTATACAGAAGCTACTATAACTTTTCATTTGTATACGTGTGACGCGTGATTCAATTGATCACTTGAAAGTCTTTTCAACAGCTGAGAACTTATTTCAACAATTTCGGTTTATGCAAAAAGATGTTATTCGAATGCAGTTTTTGCATTAAAATAATCTGCTCTGTGCGATGAAGACGTCATAGAAATAACCAGTCAGAATTAAGAAGTTTAACTTCAGAAACATTATATCGACGCCACTATTCGCGGTGTGGTCATCGTACTCCTTACAGAAATGTTACTCATTGGTATATTTATGATATCAAGGGTCTTCCCAGTCATGGTTATTGCTGGATTGAAACCGGTGGTACCAGATAAGTAAAGGGGACGAATTTAAAAGGACGTTGTTATACTCTTCTCCAATTTTAATCGTAGTGAAATGCCACTTTTTGTCTAAGAAGTAGCTTCAAATAAGCATGTAAGTGAATCATAAGTGATTATGATTATCAAAGATTATTATTTTATTTTTTTATGAATTTTATTGATCATTAATTACCTTAGTTAATCATTTGAGCCTCTGGTTACTTATTTTCGTCAAATGTTAATCACAAAATTTTGCAAAAATAAAGTGTGCTGAGTTTTGAATTTATGTTACCTTATGTATGAATTTAAATTGGTATAGTTTGTAATTATCTTTATCTTCTTGAATCTCTGTGAGGTTCAGATCTAAGAGGAGACTCTCGGTTAATTCAGTATGTAGCAAATTACAGATTATAACTCTTGTTTAATATTGATTTGATTAGAACATGAAACGATCAATTTCGATTTTATTCTTAAATCGCTTAGTAGCCAAGGCCATGTGCTCACTCATGACTGTGTTAGGTTGTCATGTGTGTCACGTTTCAAGTGAACAAGTTTTGAGAAGAATCATCTAAACATGATGGTCGTTTAGTCACCTGGGACAATGATAGATATGCACCATATTCGTAAGTGATAATTACCCCTTTATAAAACTAAAATACTATAATATTGCAGCCGAAAATTAGTAACAATAAGACTATCAAAATAAAAATAGAAAATAAATGTTAATATACAATCAAAAGATGGCAAGATGGCAACACAAACAATAGAATACACAATAGAACACACAATAGAATACACAATGTTGTTTACTTACACTTTCTATAAGGTCAAGCAAGATTGTAAGTATTCCATTGTAGTGAATTTTCTAATGTTTCTAATTAAAATTTAGAGAGTTGCCATTCTGAGTATATTAATAATTAATACGTATTTGAACAAACAAAACAAGAAGAAGAAAAAACAAAGCCAACCCAAAATCGTTAAGAATGGAAATTGCAATTGATAAAACAATGTTGTGGTTTATTGATGTAAGAATGTTAACTGCTATTTTTCCACAGTACCCTTCATTTTGTGATCATCTTATGAATTTAACCTAAGGTTAAAGAATGTCTTCATCTAAGTTGGTAAAGTACCACAGAAATGTATGAGCTTAGTCAAATCGTCAGTTTCTTGTTTAATCTCCCGAAATGTATAACAAGTCAAATGGTGGAACGAAACAGAACCAATGAAGTCAAGGAAATATATTTTACACAAAGAAATAATAAAAATGATGTAGATAGTAGACAAGTTATATAACAGTGATGTAAAGTAAAAGGTTTGCAGACCAAGGAGCCATTGGTGTTATAATTTTTCCGTATCCGATTCAATATACGCAGTAAATCAAAACTTGTTAAATAACATCTTTGCAGAATTCGTCAAATTTAACTGAATCATCATTTTGTATTTTTATCTGTAAGTTATGTTGTGGATACTAAGTTAGTTCCATTGAAGAAACGAGAACCACAAATAATAGATTCACTACCTTCAACAAAAATTAATATCAAATAAAGGCAAACTATAGTTCACTGCTAAAATGTAACAACTTACCAAACCAAAGTTTTATGTTTGCTAAAAGTTGATCAAGTTATAATGTCAATAACAATTTTAAAAAAATGTTTTTTTTTATTCGGCTTAGAAGAGAGAAAAAGTAACAACGCATTCGTCATATGTAAATCTCTGATGCAGCAACAACAAGGAAGGTCACTGGCCTTCACTGACGACATCCATTGCAAAATCCTGTCATTAAATCAGAGAGTAAATTTATTACGTTAAAATGAGCACATTTATTCATTTCTGTCATCGGACTATGAGTTTTATGTACTCACTATATAAAGTCCTTCACTCAAAATGAAAAATAAAATGCATAAAAATAAAACGGGTGTGTGTAGCACAAATCATCATATATTGGACCAAACTGTCACACATTCCTTGCTCATCAGGAGTAGCCAAAGTGTTGTAACCGCAACGCTAATTGAGGGTTATCAAATTATTGATATGTGTCAGCATCGCTATTTGTATGGTATACACAAAAGGATGATTGAAATGAGTAATTAAATTCCAGTATTAATATCATCATACAAAATAATGTAGCCTTATTTGATATCTTTTCCAAAAATCCTTGTTCTTCTTTTAAAATATACAATGCAGCCCTTGTTAGAAATGAACATGTGGCTAAATTTATTGTTATTGAACTTGTAAATAAAGTGAAGATCCAGTCAATCATTGCAGAGGCAAACTGCAGTGACTGATAATTGGTGAGTCACGATTGAACATTTTGCTCCTTTTTGACGTGAGTGGAAACCCTGACAATATTTCGTGTCTTGGTCAGTTGGACACAAAATTACAACAAAAGATAACATAAAGCTTTTTTAAATAATGTGATAAGAAGAAATTGTGTTACATCAATAAAAAGGATAAATTCAGTATGAATCCAAGTTAACAATTATTGTGTGTACTTTAATCTCGACTTTTGTAATTAGAAAATAAGTAGGTCAATATTATGCTCAGCATTAATGCAAAGTCAATTCTTACCTTCTGTTGTGGATCTTCCACCTGTCAGGGAAAGAACGTGCATCGACAAAATAAAGAAGTAAATAGTGCATAGATTTAGGAAAACACACTACGCTGAATACTGTGACTTGAAAACCGTTTAAATTAAGGATGTCACTAAAATATCAGATACAATGAGTGCAGGTGTATTGACGTTCAAGTCTTAGTTCAAATCAATTGAATTTATATTTTGCCTTTAGCTCAGGACCTTGCTTATTTCAATGGGTTAAGAAAAAGTGGAGTGTTTTCAGACAAGCATCAACTCCAGTAGCATGTAACGGAAGCATGTAAAGTGTGAAAGGTACAACAAGGGTATAAATGGAGTGACTTATGTGTCGTCAAGCTGACCCCAGCTTTAGCCAGCGTGGTAGGTAGAAATCTGAAGGAGTCGTTTAGACAATTACTTGAAAGAATATGTAAGTTAAAAGTGTTGAGCTATGATTCCAGCTTGTCTTCCTTTGTTGGCGTTTCAACGCCAGGGGAAGAACTCAAGTTAAAAGAATGAATAATAATTAATGTTATGAGCAAACTCTATATATAGACTTAAAGTTGTAACTAAATTAAACCGATACAGTCAGCACAATTTAATTTAAATAGAATATGTATATTTTTTTATCTGGATTATCCTTCTATGGAATCTTAGTTGGTAAATTTAGCAGTCAAAATTAATTGCAATGTCAGTTCTTACCGTCAATTTACGTTTTTTAGCTAGTTTCCGTGTAAGTTCCTCCTGTAATGGAAATTAATTTATGAAGTAAATATTGTAGTTTACTGAATATACACACTGTTTAATTATGTTATTTGACGATGAAAATGAACGATGGCACTTATAATATAATATACAATGATTACAGCTCTCCTTTTCTATTAAAACCTTAAATCAAAGTAAACCTTGAATTTACATTTTGCCTAGAGCATTAGACCTTGCTTATTTCAGTCGCATTGCTTTGAAGTTTAGTAGATATAACGCTCTTTTGTAATTTATTTCATCTTTTATACGTGTTAAAAAACTTTCAGACAAGTTTCATCGCTATTAGCCTTTAACAGAAGTAATGGGTAATTGTATTTTGCTAAAGAGAGGTTAAGTTACTTCTTCAATCTTAACTTGCCCCTTGCCTTTCTGAATTATGTAGGAGGCATTCTGAATTGACGTTTCTAATTTACCCTAGGAACGAAAGTAAACAGTTTTTCGATGATATGTAAATCTTAAGCTAAATGATACTAAAACGTAATTATCATATCAGACATGTATATTTACAATCCTGTTTTCTAAGCATGAACAAATAAGCACCGCGTGACAGTCATATGTAACAATCATTTTGGTCTATGTAAAAATACTAGTCAGTAATGGTAACAACATGTGTAAAGCCCCATATTTTCAGCATTATGATATTTACTATGTAATGCGTACCCACACATTGTAGGTCCTCAAGTCCGTTTTAATAAGTAATCATATGAGTCATGTTACCTAAAGTTGCCAACTTCAATCGTTTTATACACTATTTAGTAGTTGTCAGTTTGCCAATAGGTTTGGAAAATATTTGACACTCTAGGTTTGTGTCGAATCATTAGGCCGATGTACTCACTTTTTTAGCTACTTCGAACCCTTTAGCCTCGAGTACATCCTGCAATGAAAACGTATGTCAATTAGCAAAGGAATGCCCTTTCACTACGTGGATCAATAAACAACAACGTAGAGATGTGAAACATTATGATCAATGATAAAGTTTTCATTTGTTTTCCTCCCGTTCCACGGTATTCCTATTGAAAATAACAAGCAAAAAAAAAAAGAAGCATGATACAGGACTCAAAGTTGACCAACCAGGAATACTGAATTTTTAAAATACGTATTGTCATTTTCGGTCCCTTTCTTCAGCAATGACTAGAGTTGAAGTGGAAAGTGTTCCCAAATGAAATGGAAACAGAAGTTTGAGGAATGATAAGTGAGACATAGGTTGCTTTCGGGCAATGCTAATTGACTTTCATGTACTGTCAAATTTGCCTTTGCAGTCCTAGGAATTGTGATTTGTAAAAGAACATCACCAAGGTGAGCCTTCCAAAAGATTACCCTTATCATCATCGTCATCATCATGATCATCATCATAAATAACAACAGTTAACAAGTCAAATCCTTATAAGAAGTACAATTTACAAAGTAATTTTAATGATGTAACAATCTCACTTGATTGTAAACTAACTCAGTTTACTCAAAAAGCATCTGACACTTACTAAACAAAGATTCGAACTGAGTTACAGGAATGCACGCCATTCCACTTCCTTGGGATATGAAGTTTTCGACTTACAGGGTAAACTTAAAGTTGTACAGAAAATTGTTTAGCATCGGAATCTTAAAATTCCATCTCTTGGTCAAAATGTAATTCTTCATGTTAAATAGAAGAAAATTATATGGATGTTTTAGCAAGAACTTGCAGCCGAAAAAAATATCTTGCGTTCAAAAAGTAACATGTTCTCAGATGACAGTTTGCTCTACATCCAAGATGACATTGGAAGTAATTTCACATTTCCAAAATAGGTGGTCAATTGACTCTTCTGACCGTCCGTAGAGAGTACAGGTGTTACATTTATGCGATATTAAGCGACATTAGTGCTTAATAACCTATGCAGAAAACTAAACTGAAAATATCGTGTCTTATTTTCTCTAAACGAAGTAGAAGGAATTCGAAAGATATTAGTATACTGAACCTCAGTAAACGTTTGAATTCCATTTTGGTAAGCAAATAGGAGGAGAAATATTAAAAGTAATTGCCTATTCATGAAACGAGACACGTGTAGAGTTCTTATAGTGTGCCCCAGAATCTGATTTCTAGTATCACCGTGATCAGCCGACAATCTCAATACCTCGGGATAGCAGTAATGATCACGAACTGAACATTGAAAGGGCAGGCAATATATTATTTCAACTTTCATAGGTCAGTGGCATGCCGTTTATAATAGACAATTACGTTCTTAACTTTATATCAATATTGTTCCAAATAATCTCGTGTCGGAAGCCCGAAGCCTTTGCCTTACATAACTCATCAATGAAGCTGGTGTTGATGTGAATGTCTTTACTATTAAAATTACAATAAAATAGCAATGGTTCAGCATACTTTGAAAGATGAGGGTCAAGACATGATTCCAAGTGGCATTACTGGCATTACTAGGAGAGATTAAAGTGGTGGGTTTCGCTTTGTCCGGCTTTGTAAACCACATTCAGTTATAAATACATGTTTCAAGTCTTCTAACAAGATACTGTGGAGGATCAAGCAGTGTCTGGAAAAGGAAACTGGGAAATGGCAAAATATTTTACAATAGTAATTCTCCCAATTGGTGTAAGGTCACGTTGGGCCCACATATTAAGTCTTAGAATGTTTTTAAAAGCGCGACAATTTAGGTAAATAATTTAAGCGAAATAAGCTGTCCTTACAATTATCTATAGTAATTCCCAAGCAGTAGCTGGACCAATGGTCCAAGTAAATTTGAAGTTTCTGAGAAAGGCAGGCTTCTTCCATGGACCGAGTCAGAAAATGTTAGCTTTGTCGTATAGTATTCTTTATAATATGAAAAAGGTCGACCGTAGCCATTAAAGAATTGTAAGAGTCGTCCAAAAAATTGTTGTGTCGTCGGCATACTGTACAATTTTAATTTCCTTACCACAAATAATAATACATTTAAAATAAATGCCTTTTTTTTAATGCCAGGATTTCGACACAGACAATAAACATGTTAGGGCTTAAAAGGACAACCTTGTCGAACCCTTCTGGAAATATATAAAAAGAGGATGAGTGACCAGCATTGCAAACGGAAGCCGAACAATTAGAGTACAAAGTACGAAAGCCGGCGTTGAAGTTGAAAGAACTATTCTAAGACAATTATAAATGAACTCCCAATCTAACCTGTCGAAAACTTTTTCGAAATCTACCAGAAAAAGAAATCCAGGGACTTTGTAGTATTTGCAGAAATCAATCAAGAATAAAGCGGATGTTTCCCAATAAATCAATCTGTAATGAAACCTGTTTGATTGCGATTAATTGTAGGATGCATTGAATTATTAATCCTAAGGGCTTTTGCACAAATTTTCTAATCGGCATTTAGTAAGGTGATGGGGTACGGAATGTCATATGTTTCAAAAATGTCCAAAATAATATGAGCATGTCCAAATTTATATAAACATGTCGAAACTAATATAAGTATGTCCAAAAATGATATGAGCATGTCCAACTTTAGAATGTCGAAAGATTAAATGAGCTTGTCCAAAATATTAAAAGAGTGCCGAAAAGTACTACTAGAGGGTCGAATTTAACTGCTAACTTCAATTTTGTAATGAATATTTGGCGCATTAAGTTACGCAATATGTTGCAAAATATCTAAAGTAAAAGCACGTCCAAAATAAAATGAGCATGTCCAAATTTTTATAGATATGTCGTAACTAATATAAATATGTTCAAAATAATATGAGCATGTCCAAAATACTATAAGCATGTCAAAACTTAATGGAAAAGTCTCGAGTGTTACTGCGCACTTCAACTTTGTACAGTGAACATTTAGGCGTTTGAAGTTACGCCATGGGTTCCAAATATCGAACTTTTATATTGCTATCTCGAAAACAAATTCAGCTTATCGATACCTTCTTTGGAGTTACTCTGTATTAACTGACAACATGGTTATCATTGTGACATTAAAATATTGCATTATTCTTCAGTTTTTTGAAGCAAATAATCCATAATATGTCAATACATGACCATCAGCTAATATTTTTCTGTTTAACATCCGTTCGTAATGTGAGTGTTTCGACCACCCTAGAGGTGGTGAAAAGATTCATATATTGTTGCGTAGGCAAATAAGTTTACCAACGAAAGTACGTTCAACATGCACATGCGCTGACAACGTTCTAACTAGCACACATTGTTATCACACCTACGTACGTTGACATTGAAAATTAACTACCAAACTGTGTAACTTTGTTGTTTTAACGGAGAATTGTGACACTTAATTACGGTTACCAGGCTTGCTGCTTAACAAGAATAAAGTATAACACTAGCCCAGGATTATAAAGATTTAGCTTCGGTTAGGGGTATCACTCGTTTAATCTTCATTCTCACCTTTTAACTTAATTTCAAGATGGAAAAATTGCAAAGGAGCCGTCAACTACATATCAGTGGTGCCACCGCGTGTTGGACACAATGGCTCATGGTAACTCATTGATAGTCACAGCACCTTGGGGCCGGTCGCGTGATTTTTTTCCCAGGATGGTTGTGGGTAATTAACATAAAGGAGACGTGTCTCAATCAGTGCACATGTGCAGTAGGCCTACTTCAGGAAAGTTTGGTATGACCTATGCACTGTACTATACTGCTATTGTTACAAATACCGTACCATGCTGCGTACATCACACAACTTGGATATCGAGTGCATGCACTGTACTAGCCTAGCCTATATGACTTATTATAAGGCTAGTGCGAATCACACGTACGTCGACTGGATATGGGCATCGGTTTTTGTTAGTTCCTAGGCCTAGTCCTAGTTCGCCATGACGGAGAGCAAAATACATGGACCTTTCCATATGAAAACCTGGATGCATTCCCAAGGCTACAGGTAAACGAAACTTGACTATGAAGAATGAACTCACTTACTCACCGTCGTAAAAGTTACAAACTAGTAATAGGCCAGTAGTAATACAGTAGTATATAGGTGGCGATGATGATTGTTCCCTGGTCCCCTTGACCTGTATTACGGACTTGTGCACAGAATCAATACAACACCCACGCAGGGCCAAGGCCAGGGAGTTTGGTCCTCTCAAGCTTGTGCCATGGATATCCCTACCTGTACAAGACACACGTACGGCAGACCAAATCATCTACGTGATACTATACTTAAATGCGATCAAACCATGCCTGCTCCAAACCCTGTCTGGTTTGTATACACTAAGCAGTCGCATTGTACAGGAATGCATTGAACACGCCTACTTTATGTTAATTACCCACAACCATCCTGGGAAAAAAAATCACGCAGGGCCGGTCGACCACTCGCGCTACGAAACAACTCAACTAATATTATGTCGAAAATAAAATCGTTCTCGATCGAAATATCGTTAAAGTATGAAGAAAAAAATACATTAAGACGGTAATGGATGAACCTGTTCATCGTCTTACTTTTCGCTTGATATGCTGTATTTGTTTTCAGCACACCAAAATAAAATTTTCGATATTTGGAACATATGGCGTACCTTCAAACGCCTCAATGTTTAATACAAAGTTGAAGTTAGCAGTAAAATTCGACATATTCATATAATTTTTCGACAATCTTATAATTATGTTGGACATGCTCATATTATTTTTAGACATACTTAAATTAGTTTCGACATATTTATATAAATTTGGACATGCTCATTTTGGACATACTTAAATTAGTTTCGACATCTGTATATACATTTGGACATGCTTATATTATTTTGGACATGCTTATATTGTTTTGGACATGCTTATATCTAGATACAAGATTCTTCTTTCAAATGTAAAATGAAATTTTCAACACCTCACAGAGCGAGATGTTTTGCCCGTCATAGTTAGGCGCATTCCCCCTATTATTCATATTAGTAATACAAGAAAGTAAACTTTTCAAAACACCGTCAAGGAGATAAGTGTGCTCAATGACACTTTGAGAATAATAGTTTAATTAACTTATGTTTCATTTGAACTCATTAGAAAGAAATGTAATCGGTTTTATAAATATTTACTTTCCTCTATCTTATTTCTTGATCTTCGTTATTTAAATTTAAATATTTACAAGAGAATACATAGTAAAGAAATCTTCATAGGCGATAATATTATAACATTCAAAATAAAATAATGTTGGCTACTTGCAAAACGTTTACAATTAACTGCTCAAACAGCAAAAAGAAGAATAAAATGTAGCAAAATAATTCATTTCAAATGATATTTATCCAGCTTCGTATATCGCCCATCCTTTTTCTGTCAGTTTCCTTTCATTGCGTAAAGCATGAAACCACAAACCTTTTTCTTGTGTATTAAAATGGGTCATTAAAATGACGAGTACTTACTTTCATTACGGCAATTTCTCTGTCTCTGTTGTGCAGTTCTTCCTGTCAATGTAAATCATGTGGTAATATAATGACTTGATATAACAAAATGCATTGAGGTTGCATGCATGATTTCAAATAACATCTTAATGGTGCTGCACAAGGACTTTGTATATCAGTATTTGAAGAAGTTGGTGTCTTGTAATTTTATGGAATTAATTTATTCGGCGTACTCCTTAACTTCAATTGTAGCCACCCTGAAGATATTCCTGACATTTTTATGTCATTCCTGGAAGACGTTTAGTCTGTTCTAACACTCAAATAAAACAAAATAAATTAACAGATTTTCAGTGAGCTCTATTAATCATTTATCCTTTTCAGCAACCGTTATCTATGGAACTCTATTCGTTCTTAAGTACAATCGATAGTTTATTTTAAAGCATGGCTTTCTGATAAAGTTGGTATTTGATTTGATTTTCATCTTTTGATCTTTGTGTGTCATTGTCCAGAAGATCTAAGAAAAATCTAGTACAGGCATCGACTCATATCTCAGATATGCAACTTTATGTTCATAGTTTAAAATGATCTTGTGATGTCATTTTGAAGATGATATCAGTCTAAGTCCACCCCTATGGTTTTTACTGGTTATTCATTACTAATACATTACATGCATTTTAATGCATTACCAAATCAAACAACATATGTCCCTTAATTAATGGTAATACACTTCCAACGTGTTATTTGAGACTATCCACGTGTGGTTTTCTTAATTTACAAGAACCATGGTTATTATGCTTCTGATGTAATGGCCTAATGCATAATCGGTGTACTAGAATTATCTGTTACCAGAATCGGTGTACTAGAGTCATTTTCATAAATGGGCCACTGAGGCTTAAATGGTCATTTCGTTCACAGTAGAAATGGTACAGAAATATAACCTGCACTTATGGACGTAATGTGTGGAGTCTTAAAACTGATCAGAAGTGATGATTGGTCTAAATAACGATACATTGTACATCAAACACCTGTTTAATTTAAAGTTTTTACAAAGTTTGATTTTACTTCCATTTAACTTCGTGTTCAAACGCTCGGCTTTTGCTAGTTTTGCAAGAATCGTTTGGATTTTCCTTTCGTACAGTATATATTCGTAGGATTGTTTTTTTTCCACGGTGGTTAGTAAATTCCATTTTATAGCTACTTGGAAGAAGATATATACCAACCTTTAATCTGGATATTTCTTTGTCTCGCACCATTATTTGTTCTTCTTTATTTGCCTCTGTCGTCTGTGGATAGAATATCAATAACAGATTAATGACTAGACTATTTAACATTGGATATGATTTGCTTGGAATGACTTGATCCATCCATCTATGTATTATTATTATGTATTATTATACATAATATTATAACGCATCACGGGAAGACGTTTACTCGTCTGTTCTCACTTTCATTGTTTAGTGAACCTAATTTATTCGTTAATCATGTGTAGACCACACACAGGTGGGTGGTGCTTACTTTAAAAAATCTATTGGCTGCACTTAAAAGTGGAAATGGTACACAACATAACTTGCTCTTATGGACGTAATGTGTACTGTCCTACATCTTATCGTAATTGGTTATGGGTCTAAGCAATTATCCATTGTAAACCAAAATCAATTTTTACATAGATATATATAGCTTCAGTCGCGAATCCATTTTCTTATGAATTATTTGAAAGTTAACTATAAAGCTATTACTTATTAAGTTATGATTTAACTTTCAGCCGTCTACCATTTTTAAACGCACTGATTTTGCTTGAGTATTACAAGGATCATTTAAATTGTCCCCTCATGCAGAATAATTCACTAGAGTGTTGTATTTTCTCCATGGCGGTAAGGGAATCCCATTTTATATCTACTTGGAAGAAGATACGGTCTAACCTTTAATCTGGATATTTCTTTGCCTTCCTTTGTTATTTGTTCTTCGTTTTTTGCCTTTATCATCTTTGGAAGGAATATCCAGAACAGGTTATTTACTAGACTATTTAATATTTAATATGGAATCTCTTGGAATGAGTTCAATCATCTATATATTGTATCCCAAATTACATTTCGGTACCGTCCCTCTTCCTTCAGCTGTCTTCAGGGAATGATAGATGTAATCAAACGAATTTAATGGATAAAATTAGGCAAGAAGTGCGAAGAATCAATAAATGTTTCCTCCCATATAAATTTGTGCAGACACTCATACAAAACCAAAGCGTACTTGGCTCCCCAAGCCGGGGATGTCTTCAAAAATGTGTAATATAAGCCCCTTAATGATTTACATTTATATACAGCACAAACGGTTGCGCTGTTGAAGTGTAACATAAGTGTACCTATGCATACTTAAAACAAGAAAGTAAACTATTGAAAACACCGTCGAAGTGATAAGTGTCCAAAATGACACTGAGAATAATGATTTCATTAACTTATGTTTCATTTGAACTTTTTAGAAAGAAATTTAATCGGTCATTACTGCACTCGTTTTCGGTTTGCTTTCAATGCAAAAGAAATATACATATCCTAAGGCTTCACATGAATACTAAAATCTTCCATCGAAACTGAGATTTACTCTCAAGCTGAAGATATTTAATTTTTTTTCTTATTCCTTTATCTTCGTTTTTTAACTTGTCCATATTAGAAGAAAATGCATAGTAAAAGAAATTTAACATTCAAATTTAGGTAATGATGGCTACTTGCAAACGTTCACAATTAAATCTACAACAGACCCAAAAGTAGAATAAAGTACAGCAATATAATTCTTTCCAAAATGAAATTTATCCAGTTACGTATGACGTCCATCCTATTTCTTTCAGTTTACTTTCATTGCTTAAAGAATGATACCTTAAACCTTTTCTTGACACTAAAAATGTGTCATTGAAATTGTGAGTACTTTCTTTCATTCCGGCAATTTCAATATTTTTGTATTTCACTTCTCCATGTCAATATACATCATGTAGTAATATAGTGACCTTATACAACCAGATACGTTAACGTTGTATGCATGATAATTTTACGACAATTACCCCCCGAGACTCATTTCCTCTCCCTTTAGCTGTCTTCAGAGAAGAGGGGGGGGGGGGGGGTTAACGCGAAAAGAGGGAGGCAATGAGGCAGGAAATTCGAATTTGTGCTGACACTCTTGCAAAACATTCGCGGAAAACGTTTACTCGTCTGTTCTCACTTTCAAATAAAAAGATTATAAGACCTGAATGTGTTTTTGCTATAGTGAACTACTTTGAATAGTTCATGAAATTTTTCTTTTACGAATGTTTTATTTGAAAGTTAATTATTTAGTTGTTACTAAGTTATGATTTTACTTTCAGTCAACTCCGATATTTAAACGCTCTGTTTTTCTTTGGTATTGGAAGGATTTGCATTGTCCCATCTTTGCATTTTAATTAGATGCTGCATTTTCTCCTTAGCGTTAAGGAAATTCCATTTTATAGCTATTTAGAAGAAGAAATATACTAACCTTTAAGTTGGATATTTCTTCTTCTTGCTTGCCTATTTGTCTTTCGTTATTCTCCATTTTTACCTGTGGAATGAACATCAAGAAAAAGCTATTCACTAGACTACTTAACATTCTATGTGGAATCGCTTGGAAGGAGTTCATCCATCTATACGTTTATTCCCAATTACCACCTCGGCACGCTCCCCCTTC
Source organism: Apostichopus californicus (assembly GCA_020650975.1). NCBI lineage: Eukaryota > Metazoa > Echinodermata > Holothuroidea > Aspidochirotida > Stichopodidae > Apostichopus > Apostichopus californicus. Next base: position 23,043 of record JAIPMN010038213.1, read on the forward strand.
CTTCAGCTATATTCAAGGCATAATACATGGAATGAAAACTAACGGAGGGATGAAATGAGGCAGGAAATCCGCAAAAAGTATCCTTGTATATAAGTTCGTGAGGACATTCTTGAAAAACCAAGGCGTACGTGGCTCCCTAAGCAGGGGAGGACTTCAAAAATGTGTAATATCTGCCCCTTAATGATTTACATTTATATATATAATATTAAGGTTGAGCTGCTAAAGTGTAACATAAGTGTACCAATGCAAATTTTATACAAGAAAGTTAACTTTTGAAACACTGTCCAAAATGACGCTCTGAGAACAGCAATTGTACTTGAACTCATTAAAAAGAAATTGAATCTGTTACGTATTACATTAGTTTTAGGTTCTTCCGGTTTGCTTTCAATGAAAAAAATGATATCCTATAAAGCTTCCAATGAATTATAAATGTGGCATCGAAACAGCGAGATTTCACTTTCAAACCGACAATGATAACTTTTCTTTGCCTATTTCTTTTTCTTTGTTTTCAGCTTAACATCAGCTTTCAGCTTTCAGCTTTTCAGCTTAAGCATAGTAAAGAAAGCTTTCGTAGGTAGTCTACTATAAAATTTAAAATAAGATAATGATGGCTACTTGGAAAACGCTTGCAGTTTACTGCTACAACAGAGCAAAAAGATGAATAAAATAAAGTGAAGTAATTTATTCAAAATAAGATTTATCCAGTTACGTATGACGTCCTCCCTTTTACTTTCGGTTTACTTTCATTGCTTAAGGCATGATACCATCAACCTTTTTCTTGAGTACTAAAAATATGTCATAAAAATGGTAAGTACTTTCATTTCGGCAATTTCTCTATCTCTTTTTACTATTTTCCCCTGTTAATGTAAATCATGTGCTGATATAATCACTTAATATAACAAAATAAATTTACGTTGCATGCATGATTTTAAGATAACACATTAATTGGGCTGCATAACGATTTTATATATTCAGTATTTGATGAAGCTAGTATCGTGTAATAATATGGAATTGATTTATTCGGCGAATTTATTTACTTCACTTGCAGCCACACTGAAGATATTCCTAAATTGTTTAATGCATTCCTGGAAGGCATTATGTCATTTTCTCCTTAACGGTAAGGAAGTTCCATTTTATAGCTATTTGGAAGAAGAAATATACTAACCTTTAAGTTGGATATTTCTTCTTCTTGCTTGCCTATTTGTCTTTCGTTATAATCCGTTTTTACCTGTGGAATGAACACCAAGAACAAGCTATTCACTAGACTACTTAACATTTCATGTGGAATCGCTTGGAAGGCATTCACCCATCTATGCGTTTATCCTCAATATGCACCTCGGCATGCTCCCTCTTCCTTCAGCTGTATTCAGGGCATAATCAATATACCTATAGCTTCAGTCGCAAATCCTTTTTCTCGCATGGATTACTTGAAATTTAATTACAAAGCTGTTACTTACTTCTTTGTTTTGATTTTGCTTTCAGTTGAATACGTTTTATAACAAGGTCTGATTTTGCTTGCCTATTAAAAGGATCATTTGCATTGTTCCCTTAGGCAGTATAATATTCTAAGGATTTTTGCCTTTTCTCCATGGCTGTAAGGAAATTCCATTTTATAGCTATTTGGAAAAAGAAATATTCTAACCTTTAATCCTAATATTCCTTTGTCTTTCATCATTATTTGTTCTTCTTTATTTTCCTTTGTCGTCTGTGGAAGGAATATCCAGAACAGGTTATTCATTAGACTATTAAATATTTAATATGAAATCACTTGGAATGAGTGCTATCTAGCTATATATTATATCTAACATTGAAATGCATTCCAGGTAGACGTTTACTCGTCTGTTTTCACGTTGATATATAAAGGAAAGTTAAAAACAATAAATTTTAATTAAACGTGATTTAATCGATCATCATTTGTAGACCACACACATGTTAGTGGTGCTTATTTGGAAATTTCTTGTTTGCCAATAAAAGTGGAAATCGTACAGAACATAACCTGCTCTTATGGACATCATTTTTAATGTACTACAAGTTATCATAATGATGGGTCTAAACAATTATACATTGTACACCAAAACCAATACTTACATCAATATACCTATTGCTTGATTCGCGAATCTTTTGTCGCATGGTTTATTTGAAAGTGAATTATTAAGCTGTTGCTTGCTAATTTATGATTTTTCTTTCACTGAGCTGACTACGTTTTTTTTAACGCCTCGATTTTTTTTGCGCAAGGATCATTTGCATTGTCCGTCTTATGTAGTTTAATGTTCTAAAAGAAATATAATTCCATTTTATTATTTATAGCTACATGGATGGAGAAATAAACTTACCTTTAAGCTGGATATTTCTCCCTTTTGCTCGGTTATTTGTTTTTTGTTATTCTCTTCTTTCACCTGAGGAAGTATCATCCAGAACATGCTATACAGTATACTACTTAACATTAAATGTGGTATTGCTTGGAATGAGGTAATTCATCTATACTTTTACCACAATTACTCCCTCGACTCATTCCCTATTGCTTCAGTTGTCTTCATGGATATAGGGAGGAAACCAAAACAAACAGATGGAGGAAATGAGGCAGGAATTGAGGCAGGAAATGCGAAATAAATAAACGTTCTCTCCCATATCAGTTTGCGCTGCCACTCTTGCAAAACATTCCTGGAAGACGTTTAGTCGTCTGTTCTTACTCTCAGATATAAATAATAAGTTAACAAAGACTTCTCTGTTAATACACTACAAGTTAATTATTCTTGTCTTCAGGGATTCATACATGGAATTGAAACGAATAGAGGGAGGAAATTAGGCAGGAAGTCAGCAAAAAGTATCCCCTCCCATATAAATTTGTGCTGACCTTCTTGAACAACCAAAGCGTACTTGGCTCCACAAGATTGGATGACTTCGGAAATGTGTAATATCTGCTTGAATGATTTACATTTAAACATATAAAAAAAAGTTGAGCTGTTAAAGTGTAACATAAGTGCACATATGCAAATTCATACAAGAAAGTTAACTTTTGAAAACACCGTCGAAGTGGTAAGTGTTCAAAATGAACTCTGACAATAACAGTTTCATTTTTGATTTCATTAGAACAAAAATTTAATCGGTTACGTATTACATTCGTCTTTGGTTCTTTCGGTTTACTTTCAATGCAATCGATATGATATCCTAAGCTCCCCATGGATTCTTAAATGTGGAATCGAACCAGTGAGATTTTACTTCAAACCGACAATGTTAACTTTTCTTCTCTCATTTCTTTATCTTTGTTTTCAACTTTCCATGTTAGAAGAAAATGCATAGTAAAGAAAGCTTCCATAGGTTATACTATTATAAAATGCAAAACAAGATAATGATGGCTACTTCTAAAACGTTTGCAGTTAACAGTTACAACAGAGCAAAAAGAAGAATAAATTAAAAGAAGTTATACAACTAATATGAGATTTATCCAATTACGTAATACGCCCCTCCTGTTTTATTTAGGGGTCCTTCTATCATTGCTTAAAGCATGATACCATAAACCAATTTCTTGAGTACTTAATATGTCTAATTAAATGGTGAGTACTTACTTTCATTTCGGCAATTTCTCTATCTCTGTTAACCACTATTCCCTGTCAATGTAAATCATTAATCAATAACAAGGATTTATTTAATTCCGCAAACGCATTTGCTTAACTTGCAGCCACCCTGAAGATATTCCTGAATTGTTTAATGTATTCATGGAAAGCGTTATGTCGTCTGTTCTTACTCTCAATTATATAAAGTAAGTTAACCAATTTTAGTGTACTACATCTAATCATTCATCCTATGCAGCAACCGTTATATATTAAACTCCATTCCGTTCTTAGATAAAAATCATATTTTATTTCAAAGCATGGCTTTCTGAGAAATTTGGTATTTGATATTCTTGTTTTGATCTTTGTGTGTTATTGTCCAGAAGATTTAGTAAAGTTCTAGAACAGGCTTCTAACCATATGTCAGATATGATTTAATCGTGAATAATTTGTAGACCACACGGATGTGGTTGGTACCTACTTGGAAATCTATTGGCTGCACTTTAGTGGATATGGCCAAGAATATAACCTGCTCTGATGGACATAATGTGTATTGCCCTGTTTACATCTTTTCATAATTATTTATGGGTCTAAACAATTATATACTGTACATCAAAACCAATGTTAACATTTGTATAACTATAGCTTCAGTAGAGAATCTTTTCTCGCATGGATTCCTTGAAAGGTAATTACAAAGCTGTTACTTACTACTAAGATTTTTTTCTTTCAGTTGACTACTTCGTTGAAGCGGTCTGATTTTGCTAGCCTATTGAAATGGTCATTTGCATTATCCCATTAGGCAGTATAATAGTCTAAGGACTTTTACATTTTCTCCATGGCAGTAAGGAAATTCCAATTTTATTGCTATTTGGAAGAAGATATATTCTAACCTTTAAACTGGATAATTCTTTGTCTTGCTTCGTTATTTGTTCTTCTTTATATTCCTTTGTCGTCTGTGGAAGGAATATCCAGAATAGGCTATTCATTAAACTATTTAATATTTAATATGAAATCGCTTGGAATGAGTGATATCTATCTTTATATTATATCTAACATTAAAATGCATTCCGGGAAGACGTTTCCTCGTCTGTTCTCACTTTCACATATAAAGGAGAGTTAAAAACAATTTTTTAGTGTACGTGATTTAATCTTTTTCATCATTTGTAGACCACACACATGTTGGTGGTGCTTACTTGAAATCCATTGGTTGCCATTAAAATTGGACATGGTACAGAACACAACCTGCTGCTATGGACATAATGTGAAATGTACTACATGTTATCATAATTATTTATGGATATAAAGAAGTATACATTGTACACTAAAAACAATGTTTTCATCAATATACCTAAAGCTTCAGTCGCGAATCTTTAAATCTCATGATTTACTTGAAAGTAAACTACAAAGATGTTACTTACTATGTTGTAATTTTACTTTCAGTTGACTTCGTAGATTAAATACTCTGATTTTGCTTGTCTATTGTAAGGATCATATGCAGTGTCCCATTATGCAGTCTATTATTCTAAAGATGTTTGCATTTTCTCCATGGCGGTAAGGAAATTACTTTTTTAGCTTATCGGAAGAAGACATAATCTAACCGTTAATCTAGATATTTCTATGCCTTCCTTCATCAGTTGTTCTTCTTTTTTCCCCTTGGTCGTCTGTGGAAGAAATATCGAGAACAGGCTATCACTATTTAACAATTAATATTTAATCGTTTAGAATGAGTTCATCCATCTATACATTATCTCTAACAATATAATGCATTCCGGGAAGACGTTTACTCGTCTGTTCTCACTTTTCATGTAAAACGAAATGTAAAACAAAAGAAACATGTTTTTAGTGAACGTGATTTAATTGTTCATCATTTGTAGACCACACACACGTTGGTGGTGCTTACTTGGAATCCATTGGTTGACACTTAGAGTGGAAATGGTACCGAACATAACCTGCTCTTATGGACATGATGTACAATTTACTAAAGGTTATCATAATTAATTATGGATCTTAACAATTATACATTGTACACCAAAACCAATGCTTACATCAAGATACCTAAAGCTTCAATCGCGAATCTTTGTTCGCATGGTTTATTTGAAAGTTAATTATTGAGCTGTCACTTATTAAGTTATGATTTTTCTTTCAGTTGAAAACGTTTTCTTTAACGCCTTGATCTTGTTTGCGTAAGAATCATTTGCATTCACCGGCTTTTGTAGTTTAATGTTCTAAAATAAATTAAATTCCATTTTATAGCTACCTGGATTAGGAAATAAACTTACCTTTAGACTAGATATTTCTTCCTTTTGCTCCGATATTAGTTTTTCGTTAACCTCCTCTTTCGCCTGAAGAAGGAACATCCAGAACAGGCTATACAGTATACTACTTAACATTAAATATGGAATTGCTTGGAATGAGGTAATTCGTCTACACTTTTACCACAATTACCCCTTCGACTCATTGCCTCTTGCTTCAGTTGTCTTCAGGGAAATAGGGTGGAAACCAAAGCGAACAGAGGCAGGAAATGAGGCAGGAAATACGAAATAAATATACGTTCTCTTCTATATCAATTTGTGCTGACACTCTAGAAAAACATAGGAATACGTTTAGTCGTATGTTTTCACTCTCAAATATAAATAACAAGTTAGCAAATGTTATCTTGTTAGTACACTATACATCGAATCATTTATCTAATTTGTTAACGCATGTTTAATTTGAAAGTTAACAATTCATTTGTTACTAAGTTATGATTTTACTTTCAGTTAGGTTTGATTTTAAAACGCTCTGATTTTCTTGCGTATTGCAAGAATCAGTTGCATTGTGACATCTTTGGGTTAAGTCACTAAAGATGCTGCATTTTCTCCATAGCGATAAAGAAATTATATTTGTAGCTTTTTGGAAGAAGTAATATAATAACCTTTAAGCTGGATATTTGGTCTTCTTGCTTGATTATTTGTCTTTCGTTATTCTCCGTTTTTGCCTGTGGAATGAACATCAAGAACAATCTATTCACTAGACTACTTAACATTTGATGTGAAATCACTTGGAAGGTTTTCATCCATTTATACATTTATCCCCATTTACCCCCTCGGCACCCTCCCTCTTCCTTCAGCTGTCTTCAGGGATTCATACATGGAATTGAAACGAATAGAGGGAGGAAATTAGGCAGTATGTCAGCAAAAAATTAAACCCTCCCATATAAATTTGTGCTGACCTTCTTGAACAACCAAAGCGTACTTGGCTCCACAAGATTGGATGACTTCGGAAATGTGTAATATCTGCCTGAATGATTTACATTCAAAGGTTGATCTGTTAAAGTGTAACATAAGTGCAAATATGCAAATTCATACAAGAAAGTTAACTTTTGAAAACACCGTCGAGGTGGTAAGTGTCCAAAACGACACTCTGACATAAACAATTTCATTTTTGATTTCATTAGAAAGAAATTTAATCGGTTACGTATTACATTCGTCTTTGGTTCTTTCGGTTTGATTTCAATGCAAACGATACGATATCCTAACGCTTACTATGGACTCTTAAATGTGGAATCGAAAAAGTGAGAGTTTACTTCAAACCGACAATGTTAACTTTTCTTCGCTTTATCTTTATCTTTGTTTTCAACTTTCCATGTTAGAAGAAAATGCATAGTAAAGAAAGCTTCCATAGGTTATACTATTATTAAATTCAAAATAAGATAATGATGGCTACTTCTAAAACGTTTGCAGTTAACAGTTACAACAGAGCAAAAAGAAGAACAAATTAAAAAGAAGTTATTCATTTAAAATGAGATGTATCCAACTACGTAATACGCCCCTCCTGTTTTATTTAAGGGTTCTATCATTGCTTAAAGCATGATACATAAACTTTTTTCTTGAGTAATAAAAATGTGTCATTAAATGGAGAGTACTTACTTTCATTTCGGCAATTTCTCTATCTCTGTTTACCACTACTCCCTGTCAATGTAAATCATGTGGTAACATAATCACCTAATATGACAAGATAAATTTGCGTCGCATGCATGATTAAGATAACACATTAATCGTGCTGCATAACGACTTTGTATTCAGTGTTTGATGAAGCTAGTGTTTTGTTATAACATGGAATTATTTGATTCCGCAAAAGCATTTACTTCACTTGCAGCCACCCTGAAGATATTCCTTAATTGTTTAATGTATTCCTGGAAGGCGTTATGTCGTCTGTTCTTACTCTCAATTATATAAAGCAAGTTAACACATTTTTAGTGTACTACATCTAATCATTCATCCTATGCAGAAACCGTTATCTATTGAACTCCATTCCGTTCTTAGATAAAAATAGTAGATTATTTAAAAGCATGGCTTTTTGAGAAATTTGGTATTTGATATTCTAGTTTTGAACTTTGTGTGTTACCGTATTGTCCAGAAGATTTATGACAGTTCCATACAGGCTTCTACCCATATGTCAGATGTGATTTAATCGTTTATAATTTGTAGACCACACGGAGTTGGTTGGTACCTCCATGGAAATCGATTGGCTGCACTTTAGTGGAAATGGCAAAGAATATAACCTGCTCTGATGGACTTAATGTGTATTGCCCTATTTACATCTTTTCATAATTAATTATGGGTCTAAAAAATTATATACTGTACATCCACACCAATGTTAACATTAATATACCTATAGCTTCAGTAGAGAATCTTTTCTCGCATGGATTCCTTGAAAGTTAATTACAAAGCTGTTACTTATTACTAAGATTTGTCTTTCAGTTGACTACCTTGTTCAAGCGGTCTGATTTTGCTAGCCTATTGAAATGGTCATTTGCATTATCCCATTAGGCAGTATAATAGTCTAAGGACTTTTGCATTTTCTCCATGACGGTAAGGAAATTCCAATTTTATTGCTATTTGGAAGAAGATATATTCTAACCTTTAAACTGGATAATTCTTTGTCTTGCTTCGTTATTTGTTCTTCTTTATATTCCTTTGTCGTCTGTGGAAGGAATATCCAGAACAGGCTATTCATTAAACTATTTAATATTTAATATGAAATCGCTTGGAATGAGTGCTATCTATCTATATATTATATCTAACATTAAAATGCATTCCGGGAAGACGTTTCCTCGTCTGTTCTCACTTTCACATATAAAGGAAAGTTAGAAACAATTTTTTAGTGTACGTGATTTATTCGTTTTCATCATTTGTAGACCACACACATGTTGGTGGTGCTTACTTGAAATCCATTGGTTGCCATTAGAATTGGACATGGTACAGAACACAACCTGCTGTTATGGACATAATGTGTAATGTACTACATGTTATCATAATTATTTATGGATATAAAGAAGTATACATTGTACACTAAAAACAATGTTTTCATCAATATACCTAAAGCTTCAGTCGCGAATCTTTAAATCTCATGATTGACTTGAAAGTAAACTACAAAGATGTTAGTTACTATGTTGTAATTTTACTTTCAGTTGACTTCGTATATTAATTACTCTGATTTTGCTTGTCTATTGTAAGGATCATTTGCAGTTTCCCATTATGCAGTCTATTATTCTAAAGATGTTTGCATTTTCTCCATGGCGGTAAAGAAATTACTTTTTTTAGCTTATCGGAAGAAGACATAATCTAACCGTTAATCTGGATATTTCTTTGCCTTCCTTCATCATTTGTTCTTCTTTATTTTCCTTGGTCGTCTGTGGAAGCAATATCGAAAACAGGCTATTCATTGGACTATTTAACAATTCGTATGAAATCGTTTGCAATGAGTTCATCCATCTATATATGATATATAATGTTATAATGCATTCCGGGAAGACGTTTCCTCGTCTGGTCTTACTGTTCATGTAAAACGAACAGTAAAACAAAAGAAACATGTTTTTAGTGAACGTGATTTAATCGTTCATCATTTTTAGACCACACACGTGTTGGTGGTGCTTACTTGAAATCCATTGGTTGCCATTAGAAGTGGAAATGGTACAGAACACAACCTGCTAATATGGGCATAATGTGTAATGTACCACAACTAACTAATTATGGATCTAAACAATTATAAATTGTACACCAAAACCAATGTTTACATCAATATACCTATACCTTCAGTCGCGAATCCTTGTTCGCATGGTTTATTTGAAAGTTAATTATTAAGCTGTTATTTGCTAAATTATGAGTATACTTTCAGTTGACTTCGTTTAAAAATGCTCTGATTTTGTTTGCGAATTGCAAGTTAATTTTAATGTCTCCTTTTGCAGAATAATATTTTAATGATTTGTGCAATATCTCCAATTTATAGCTACTTGGTAGAAAAAGTATACTTACTTTCAACCTGGATATTTCTTCCTTCTGCTCCGTTATTTGTTTTTCGTTATTATCCTCTTTCGCCTGAGAAAGGAACATCCAGAACATGCTATACAGTATACTACTTAACATTAAATGTTGAATCGCTTGGAATGAGGTTATCCATCTATACGTTTATCCCCAATTACCCCCTCGACTCATTTCCTCTCCCTTCACTTGTCTTCAGGGACGAATAGAGGAAATGAAAGCAAACAGATGAAGAAAATGAGGCAGGAGATGCGAAATAAATAAATAAACGTATTTTCTCATATCAATGTGTGCTGACATTCGCGCAAACATTCCTGAAAGACATTTAGTCGTCTGTTCTCACTCTCAGACTGATATAGATAATAAGATAACATGCTTTTGTTGATGTTAGTTAACTACATTAAATCATTCATACTTTGTAGACGACATAAATGTAGCTGCAGCAAATCCATTCCGTTCTTAAATGCAAGTCATATTTCATGTAAAGGCATGGCTTTCAGAGAAATTTGGAATTTGATTAGATTTTCTTTTTTGATCTTTGTTTGTCATTGTCCAGAAGATTTTAAAAGAAAATGTAGTGCAGGCAACTACCCATATGTCAGATATTTAACAATATATTCAAAGTTTGGAATGATCTCGTCATATCATTTTGAAGATGATATCAGTTCTCAGACCAGCCCTAGGGTTGTCAGTGGTAATTCATTATGTATGGTAATACATTACTTGCAGTATACTACATTACCAAATCAAATTCCAAATTTTCCTTAATGAATAGTAATGTACTTCCAACGTGTTATTTTAAACCATCCACGTGTTGTTTCCTACTTTTCATGAACCATGGTTATTTATTTTCTAATGACATAACTTAATGCATGGTCTGTTTACTACAATTAAGAGTAGAGTTAATTTCCATAAATAGGCCAACCAGGCTTAAAAGGTAATTTCGATAATATTAAATATACTACAGAAACTTACCTGCTTTTATAGACATAATGTGTAATGTACCACATGTTATCATAATTAATTATGTGTATTAACAATTATACATTGTACAACTAAACCAATGTTTACATCAATATACACCTATAGTTTAAGTCGCGAATCGGTTAGCGCATGGTTTTCTTGAAAGGTAATTACTAAGCTGTTATTTTCTAAATTATGAGTATACTTTCAGTTGACTTCGTTTAAAAATGCTCTGGTTTTGCTTGCGTGTTGCAAGGATAATTTATTGTCCCTTTATTTCCCTTGGTCCTCTGTGGAAGAAGTATCCAGAACAGACTATTCATTAAACTATATAACAATTAATATGATATCGCTTGGAATGAGTTCATCCATCTATATATTATATATAACATTATAAAGCATCTCGGGAAGACGTTTACTTGTCGGTTTTCAATTTCCATATCAAATGAAACGTAAAACAAGAACCATATTTTGGTGAACGTGATTTAATCATTAATCATTTGTAGACCACACACATGTTGGTGGTGCTTATTTGGAAATGTCTTGGTTGCCATTTAAAGTGGAATGGTACAGAACATAACCTGCTCTTATGGACATAATGTGTAGTGTACTACATGTTATCATAATTAATAATGGATCTTAACCATTCTACATTGTTCACCAAAAGCAATTTTTACATCAATATACCTATTGCTTCAGTGCCGAATCTTTTTTCGCAAGGTTTATTTGAAAGTTAATTATTAAGCTGTTACTTGCTAAGTTAAGATTTGACTAGGTTTTTTAAACGCTCTGATTTAGCCTGCGTAAGAATAGTTTTCATTGTCTTCTTATGTAGTTAAATATTCTAAAAAAAAAATTCTTTTATAGTTACTTGGAGGAAAAATATACTTACCCTTAAACTGGATATTTTTTCCTTTTGATCCGTTATTTGTTTTCCGTTATTTTCCTCTTTCACCTGAGGAAGGAACATCCAGATCCGACTATACAGTAGAATATTCAACAATAAATGTGGTATTGCTTGGTATGAGGTCATTCATCTATACTTTTAAAACAATTTCCCCTCGACTCATTCCCTCTTGCTTCAGTTGTCTTCAGGGAAATAGGGAAGAAACCAAACGAACAGATGGAGGAAATGCGGCAGGAGATGCGAAATAAATAAACGTTTTCTACCATACCAATTTGTGCTGGCACTCTTGGAAAACATTTCTGGAAGACGTTAAGTCGTCTGTCCTCACTCTCAGATATAAATAATAAGTTAAAACATATTTTCTTGTTAGTAAACTACAAAGTATCATTCAGTTAATGTTTTCGCATTCTAATCGCTTCTAATCTCAAGGTTTACTTGAAATTGAATTATTCATCTCTTCTAATCTCAAGGTTAATTTGAAAGTTAATTATTAAGCTGTTACTTGCTAAGTGATGAGTTTACTTCAGTTGACTTCGTTTTATAAATGCTCTGATATTGCTTGCGTATTGCAAGGATCATTTGTATAGAAGTATAATATTATAATAATTGTTGCAACATCTCCATTTTATAGCTACTTGGAAAAAGAAATATACTTACCCTTAACTTGGATATCTCTTCCTTCTGCTCCGTTATTTGTTTTTCGTTATACTCTTCTTTTGCCTGAGGAAGGAACATCCAGAACAGGCTATACAGTAGAATATTTAACATTAAAGGTGGAATCGCTTGGAATGATGTCATCCATCTGTACTTTTACCACAATTACCCCCTCGAACATTCCCTCTTCCGTCACTTGTCTTCAGGGAAGAATGGCGGGAATGAAAGCAAACAGATGGAGGAAATGAGGCGTGTTGCAATGGTAATATGTATTGACCCCGTGTGCAGTTTAATATTCCAAGGATGTTGCAATATATATTTGCTATGTGTTTTATGCTATTATTGATTCTGTATATTGTAAAATAGTTATATAGTTATTTTAGAAGTTTTTCACATATTTGTTGTAGTTTTACACTGTATTTTTAACATTTCCGCTTCATTACATTGTGTAATTTTATCTTTGTTAGGTGTATTGGTTTTGTATTTATGTTTACGACTTACGAAGTAAAAAAAAAAACGAAACATTTTATAGTGAACGTGATTGAAGCATTCAACATTTGTAGACCAGACAAGTGTGGATGGTGCTTACTTGGAAATTTCTTGGTTGCATTAAATGTGGAAGTGACACAGAAGATGACCTGACAAAATGTGTTATGTACTACCTCTTATTATAACAATTATACATACACACCCAAACCAATGTTTACATCAATATACCTATAGCTTCAGTCGCGAATCTATTTTTGCATGGTTTATTTGAAAGTTAATTATTAAGCTGTTGCTTACTAAGGTATGACTTTGCTTGCGTATTGCAAGGATCATTTGCATTGTCCTCTTATGCAGTATAATATTGTAATGATTTTGGCAACATCTCCGTTTTATATTTACTTGGTAGAAGAAATGTTCTTACCCTTAACCTGGATATGTCTTCCTTTAGCTCCGTTATTTCTTGTCCGTTACTGTCCTCTTTCACCTGAGGAAGGAACATACAGAACAGGCTGTACAGTATACTAACAAATGAAGAATCGCTTGGAATGAGGTTATCAATCTATATTTGTATTCCTAATTACACCTCGACTCATTCCCTCTTGCTTAAGTCGTCTTCAGGGGAGAATAGAGAAGGGGGGGGGGTGAAAGCAAACAGATGGAGGAATAATGAAGGAATTGCAAAATAAATTAATAAAACATGTTTACCCACATCAATTTTTGCCCTCATTCCCGCAAAACATAACTGAAAGACTTTTAGTCGTTTGTTCTCAATCTCAGATATAAAATAATAAGTTTACAAATGTTTTTGTTGATGTTATTTAACTACATCGAATCATTGATTTTTTGTAGGCGACACGCATGTGGCTTGCATCAAATCCATTCCGTTCTTAAATTCAAGTCATATTTTATGTAAAGGCATGGCTTTCAGAGATATTTGATTTTCTTTGTTGGTCTTTGTGTGTCATTATCCAGAAGATGTAAAAGGAATTCTGGTGGAGGGATCTACCAAAATGTCGAATATGTAACATTATATTAAAAGTTTGGAATGATCTTGTCATGTCATTTTGAAGATGATATTAGTTCTCAGTCCAGCCCTAGGGTTTTCAGTGGTAATTAAGTACTTATGATCATACATTAATTGCAGTATAATACAATATCCAATCAAATACCACATGTTCCTGAATTCACGGTAATGCACTTCAAACGTGTTATTTGAGACAATCTACGTGTTGTTGTCTTAGATTGCATGAACCATGATTATTTATCTTCGGATGAAATGACCTAATACATGGTCTATGCGTAGAATTAAGAGTACAGGGTTATTTTTATAAATGGGCCACTGCTACTGAAACGCTCATTTCCTTCAAAGTAGATATGGTAAAAACATTACCCGTCCTTATTTGACGTAATGTATAATGTTCTACATCTTATAATTAATTATCGGTCTAAACTATTACATATTGTGCGCAAAAGCCAATGTTTACATCAATTTACCTATTGCTTCAGTCGCGAATCTTTGTTCGCATGGTTTATTTGAAAGTTAATTTCTAAGCGGTTACTTATTAAGTTATGAGTTGACTTTTAGTTGACTTGATCTTTTAAATGATCTGGTTTTGCTTTCATATTGCAAGAATCATTTGCATTGTCCCCTTATGTAGTTTAAAATTGTAATGATTTTGCAACATCTCTATTTAATAGCTGCTTGGAAGAACAAAATATACTCACCCTTGAGCTGGATATTTCTTCCTTTTGCTCCGTTATTCGTGTTTCGTTATTGTCCTCATTCACCTGAGGTAGGAACATATAGAACAGGCTATACAGTAGACTACTTAACATTGAATGCGGATCGCTCGGAATGAGGTTATCCATCTATACTTTTATCCCCAATTACCCCAAAGACTCAATTCCTCTCCTTCACTTGTCTTGAGGGAAGAATGGAGGGAATTAAAGCAAACAGATGGAGGAAATGAGGCAGGAAATGCAAAATAAATAAATAAACGTTTTCTCTCATATCTGTTTGTGCTGACATTCTTGCAAACCATTCCTGAAAGATGTTTGGTCGTCTTTTCTCACTGTCACATATAGATAATAAGTCAACAAATGAGTTGTTGATGTTAGTTAACTAAATCGAGTAATTCATCCTTTGTAGACGACACGCATGTGGCTGTAGCAAATCCGTAATTAGTTACTTATGATGATACATTAATTGCAGTATAATACAATATCCAATCAAATACCACCTGTTCCTGAATTAATGGTAATGCACTTCAAACGTGTTATTTGAGACAATCTACGTGTTGTTGTCTTAGTTTTCATGAACCATGATTATTTATCTTCTAATGAAATGACCTAATGCATAGTCTGTGTACTATAATTAAGAGAAGAGTTATTTTATAAATGGGTCCCTGAGGCTTAAACGGTCATTCCGGGAAGACGTGTACTCGTCTGTTCTCACTTTCATATATAAAGATAAGTGAAAAACATATTTTTAGTGAACTTGATTCAATTTTCATCATTTATACACCAGCTTTATTCGCATGTGGGTGGTACTTACTTGGAAATCTATTGGCTGCACTTATGCTTCTAAATTCATAATATACTATTTTGAGGTGTTTTGTAATTCGACCAATGCAAAGTTCAGATACAACATATTCCCCCGTAGTAGTCTCCCTTGCCCAATTTAAAGTAGTTCTTGGAATCACCCGCACTTGGTAGATACGTATTGGTAATCAAATGAGATTTGTCTCACAAGCGTAACACTTAAACACCCCCCACAGGGCATGGTCCGCTATCTGCACCCTCTACACGCATCTGCCAGGTGTGCAACCCTGTATTATGATATCTATGGAGATCAAGACCGCGCATTGTTCAATCTTACAATACGACTACCTCAATAATATGTGAATGTGTAAAAGTAAGTTGGTCTGACGTTTCGATCCTAGCAGGATCTTCTTCAGAGGCTAAATCAATAATATGTGGTCCGTTTACAACAATGTCGAGTGAGTTTACACAGAACCCCCCCACCGAGCTTAGTTCTTTAGTATTTTATACGGCAA